>JASANB010000890.1:0-38055 GCA_030248155.1 Sabatieria punctata | reverse complement strand
TGCTTGACTGTCTAAAGAGGCGTTTGCAAGCAACCAAGGCTGATGACTGGGTGAAACGCGCGCCGAAAGAGCGTGGGGTATGTCGTCGTCGTCAAAAGGCAGTCTGCCGGTGAGAAAGGCGTAGAGCATGACCCTGCACGACCAGATGTCTACTTCTGGCCCGGCGTACAATCTGAATTGTTATGAGTTTTTTAAACTCCACCGACCGAGCGACCTTCAAATAGTTGTATTACTCACTTGCCAGACACCGCCTCTGGCGCGGCGTAATTGGGACTGCCGCAAGAGGTACGCAGAAAATCGCCGTCTGGCTGAATGTTGGACAGACCTGAAAACAGTTAATTGGATTAAGGAGGTTCTTCTAATACAGTATTGGCCAAAAATGTCCACCCCTTTTTTACGAACTTTGCGCAAACGATTGGTTCTCGGTCAATTCTTTATTGATTTGACTGTAATTTTCGGCATTAATTAACAAGGTAATTGGGTAGATATTGTGTAAGTTTGGTGGCAAAATTCTGACTCCTGCTGTTTTATGACCCAAAAATTAAGACTTCTAATTTTTTCGGCAATTCAAAGAGTATGGGTCTGAAACTTGTAGCAATGATTGGTAGAGTTGTAAAAAAAAATTTTTGAAAGCCAAAAAAAAGCTTTTTTTATGAAAAATTTTTCATTTCGAAATTTTTTTTCAAAATTTTTTCCTAGCATGAAATATAGCTTGTAGGAGATGCAAGGATGCATCAGAAGCAACTTTAAATACAAAAGCTGATACTTTGGTTCAAACATAGTGTTACAGCCTGAGAGTCGATATTCTACCTGCTGCCTTGCTCATAGAGTGGCTGCTGCCCTTCAAATCCTATTTTTAGGCTTTGAATCGGCCAGAACGGGAGAGACCTGCACTCCGCATGTATCTCTGAGGCTCAATTCAGCGATTTTCCCCCAAATTGTCCATACTCTGTATAATATAAAAATTTTCGAAATGGGCCTTCAAAAAAAAAAAAAAAAAAAAGCCTTTTTTTTAAAAAAAGAGCCTAACAACACTAAGATTGGCATTGCAATTGGGTACAACATACATGTACTAGGGATTTGGGGCGTTACCCACCAGCTGGAAAGGCACAACGGCCGCCCACTCCAGCCCGAGAGAAGTTTAGGGACTGCAAGTACTAGTAGCAGCTCCAGTAATAAACAAACTGGCTCAGAGAGAACATATTTTTAGTCTAAAATTCGCTTGAAAAACCTTTTGAAACCGAATTTGCCGTTTCCAGTGCTTATATTTAAGAGAAATCGGTGGTTTGGAAGTCCTTTTTATCGTTTTTTGCCTGTTTTGGAGCTTTTTGAAAGTTTGGACCCCCTCTGGGCGAAAAGCCCCCCACGACCCCCCCCCCCACCTAACGAAAACCCCCCTCCACAGGGTCGGCCGGGACCTGTTACATAAATGGGCACAACATACTGACTGGACAACCCTCTAGGTGACAGGGCACCAAAATTGGGGGATTTCAAAAACATGACTAAATATATGACTTTTCTTCGAAAAACCGGGTAAATGACGATTCGATATTCCAAAAACAACTGGGGGAAGGTTTCTATGGTGTGGAACAGAGTTTATAAATCTGGTTCATTCATTTGTCCAACTTCCTGATGATTATTCCGGCTTTGAGTACAGAAATTCCGTGGAGCACCCCAAGTTTCAGTTTTCGGGTCATAAAAGCAGCAGGAGTCAGAATTTTGGCACCAAAGTTACACAACGTCTACCCTGTTGTCTTGTTAATTAATCCTAAAGATTTTAGCCAAATCGATAAACAATTGACCGAGAACGGATCGCTTGACAAAAGTTCGAAAAAAAGGGGTGGAGCGTACTGTATCTCGTATGTAGCTTAAAATAGAAGAGTCACCAATATTTTAAGAATTTGTTTCTGATTCAAAAAAGAAGAATAACTCAATTCGGTTGAGATTTACGCTCACTACAGCTGAGTGATTTCTTTTAGACGTACCCCGGGTTGTTCCACCCGCTCGCGCTCAGGAATTTTTGAGAAGAGTTTTGCACAGAAAATTACGATAAAAATAGACCTAGATTAGGTGTAAATCAGTTCAGAATAGCCTATTTTAACGAACATTTAGCCAAAAACCTCTTGACCTTAGTAAAAACTCGGACTTCTTCGCTTATCACGACCTCAACCCGGCATTAAACTCTTCAGTATTTGGAAATTCTACCTCCTACAGTCAGGCACTTAACGCCGTTTATGGTACCGACACCGGTACCCCCATATCCGGCCACTGTGGTAGTCAGTCTGTTCAGATTTCGTAGCATATATGGTAGTGGTACCACATATGGTACCGTCACCATATATGGCAACCATACATGGGCCGGAAAAATGGGTTGGGGGTAGTCAAAATCCGAAAATTTGGGGTGGGGCTGCCGGTTTGGGGGGGTCGCGGCAATTTTGGTGGGTGGGGTCAGGAACAAAAGTCGGCTTCAGATGGGTGGGTGGGGTCGTTTGGGGGTCGAGCCAAGTTGGGGGTGGGCAAATCCCCCCCGGCCCATGCATGATGGTAACGCCACCATATGGTACCGGCACCCATGGCCATGGGTCGGGGTACCATTTTATATGGTACCACCACAGTCGCCGAACGGGTACTATATATGGTACTACTACCCTAGGTACCGGTACCATAAACGGCGTTAAGTGCCTGACTGTGCTAACAGCAGAAATGCTAGGTAATGCTAATGCTAATAACGGTAGTCATTGAAAAAAAACAAACGTTCATTAAATCTGCGGACAGCTTAAACACTTAAAATGAAACATAACAATAACATTATAAGACTACAGAATATGAATACACATGAAACAAGGCGGTCCGGGGGTCTGCCTCCCACCCGACTGAGGCCAGACGCCCTGCGGAAGGGGACCCGAGACGATTTTTCCGACCTTCACCCTCTAAATTTTCTGGCAAGTAATTTTTTGAGCAAATGTTTGCGATTTTTTACAATTGTAGACACAAAAATTGCTAAAATCGCCTGGAAACAGCACTTTAGCATTCGGCTTAAAAATAGCTGAGAAGCGCAAATTTTTAGCTCCGATTTTCTGCTTACAAAAATTTGGCCAAAAATAAGCGTAGGCTGTCAAAAAACTGAACCCCCAGACAGGGAACCGACTCAATTTTTGTAGATTTTACAACAGAACCAATCTACAATTAAACTACTTGAGTAAACAAACAACTAACCGAAATCGACAATCTTGACGTTGAGGTCCTCATCAAGTAGTACATTCTCTGGCTTCATATCTCGATGTACAACCCCTTTGCGATGACAACAATCCACCGCACTGATTATCTGTTGAAACAATCTTCGCGCTGTTTTCGGGTCAAGCTGTAAGAGAAAAAAATCTAGCTTTTCTAACAAACAGGCATCAAGCCGGCACAGTTGGTGTAGTGGTTTGTTTGTTTGTTTAATGAGTTCCACTGTCCTTTCCGACAGCTCAGGACACCCCTCAGTGATTTAGGCCGCAAAGCCACTGTGCGCGACGTCGTGTGTTCATCCCCTCGGCGCGGCAAGTTTCTTGCCGCAAAGAGTTGGTCGTCGGCACAAAGCTCCACCCAGGCCACCGAAAGCTGGTGACAGCTGGTAGGTAAAATGGGAACCGACTGGATCTGCCTAAGCACCGAAGCCGCTCCACAAAGCATGCCGCGTTGGGAAGAAGATCTACGATGTCAGAAGCTGTCTGAGAAACCAACTATGCCGGGAGCCCTCTGTCTTATGGGGCACCGGCGGCCGTCGGGAGCTGTCAGAATCATGGCATCGACACGCCGGCGCCCAGCAGCATGGCTAGGAGTGGCTGGCAGTGAAAGAAGGGCAACGTCCGAGATGACGAATCAAGGGGGTCGCGAAATGAACCTAATCCCCCGCAAATCGTAAGGCAACAAGCTGTTATCCATCTAATAAATGTGCTGCTAAATCAAATGCAACGAGCTACCATAAAAAGCAGTCAGGGGTGTAAAATATAGAGTCATAAAAGGCAGATACCACCATCGATTATTTACTAAGCAGCCAGCCGTCCGCTTAATCCCCCTAAATGGATTTAAGCCGACCCCTGTGCTGCCAAGCTTAAAATGGATGGCGCTGCCTGCTAGAGTGTTCTGGGTACGTGCAAAAGCAGCAATTTCCTCCTTAAACCAACAAAAAGTGATGGGAGGGAGCTGGCAGAAAATTATATTAGCTTCGTTCTAAATATTCGCAAGCTATGACGCATATTGCACAGCTGCTTTTGAGAATATGAATTAGGAAAGCAATGATAATCTATCAGGAAATGAGGATAGAGCAAATAAGAAGTTCATTACAAAGGATGTCTCTTCCTGCTCTATAGCAGTTGGCTACTCCTTGTCGGAAAGGACAAAATGAAGTTAAAAAAGCAGACAGGGAAATGGTGTTGGTGCCATACATGTACTAGGGGGGGTTTGGGGGGTGGGGTTTGGTTACCCCCCCCAGCTGGAAAGGCCAAACCCCCCTCACCCCCCCCCCCCGACCCAAAAATACAAGTACTAGTAGTGGCTCCAGTACTAACAAAGTGGCTCAGAAATCGCTCAGAATGCCTTTTAAATGCGTTTTTGAATGCTAAATTTTCAAAATTTTCTAGCCCTAGTCGGGCAGAAGCCCAACCAGGCCACTTCAAACTACTAAAACTTGTAATTTTTTGCTTATTTTTAACTCTGAAACGCTATTTGGCACCTTAAAATAGCGATTTTTAGCCTCCTTACTGGAAAAAACGTGCTAAAAACGCATTTCCAAGCGTTTTGGAGCTTTTTGAAATTTTGGACCCCCTCTGGGCGAAACCCCCCTCGACCCCCCACCTGAGGAAACCCCCCCTCCCCCCTGGTCGGCCCGGAGCTGTTACATGTATGGTTGGTGCCCAGATATGGGCAAAGGGTTGAACCCCTCAAGCTCTGCCTAACCGCTACCCTTCTCAAAATTGTTTGTAAGAATGTTGTATCTAAACTTACGATAAAAGTATGGCTAGATTGATTAGGTGTAAATGAGCTCAGAACAGCTTATTTTTACCTATTTTAATGAAAAGTAAGCTAAAAAAACATTGATTTTAACCAAAATCGGACTTTTTGCTTACCATTCCCTCAACCCCCATAACCAACCCCCAACCGGAATGCTAGTCCAAGTCTGCTGCATGGTATTTAACATTTGTTATGGCCGGAAAATACGCTTAGAACCGTGTTAGCAACTAACATTTCTGAAATTAATCTCTGTTTAGGAACAAAAGTATAATTAAATTACCGTACTAAAAATAATGTAAACTGTTTATAATTATTACTATAACGTGATCATACATGTAACAGCACCGGGCCGACCTGGGGGAGAAGGGTAGGGGGTTTTCCCAGGTGGGTTGTCAAGGGGTTTTTGACCCAGACGCGGGCCCAAAATTTCAAAAAGCTCCAAAACGCCTGGAAATGCATTTAGCACATATTTTCAGTAAGGACGCTAAAAAATCGCTATTCTAATGTGCCAAATAGCGTTTTAGAGCTAAAAACAAGCAAAAAAATGACAAAAAGGGTTTTCAAAAACCCCGATTTTGAATATCAGCAGTGGAAACGGTAAATTCGGTTTCCACAGGCTTTTCAATTGAATTTTAGGCTAAAAATTAGTGATTTCTGACCCAGTTTGTTAATACTGGAGCCACAACTGGTACTTCTATTTTTGGTGAGGGGTCCTTTAACCTGTCTCGGGGGTGAGGGAGGTTTGGCCTTTCCAGCTAGGGGGTAACCCCCTAGCACATGTATGAACGTGATCATAACGCAATGGTAGTACTAAAATTGATAAGATTTGTACCAAGATAGCTCAAACTCTAAAAAACTTCTAAAAAACTAAACTTCTAAAAAAAAAGATAGCTCAAACTCATGTTGTCAGCAGATATACAAGCAGACAAAAATAGCAGAACGTAAAGTACAGATTCAAACAATGCTTATATAAGGTAGGAAAGCGCAAGAGTCAATAAGAATAGAAAGAACCTCGACGCTGAAAGTAAAAAAAAATTCCTTACCCGTCCCCGTTTGACGATGTAGTCAAAAAGTTCGCCGTGACCCACAAATTCCATAATCAGGAACAAATCAGTAGGAGTCGTGATCACTTGGTATCTGCAACCCAATTTTTTTCTCCAACGCTCCGCTCCAGAAAAAAACGAACGCATAAAAACAGTCCCGGCAGAAACAAACGATTTCTCCGTTCAGCTCACCAGAATGGAAAATTTTCAAACACTTCTGTAAGGACAATTCTTGACTGTTGCTTCTGTAAATTGGTCTTGAGCTTCTTTTGTAGAAACTGTAGTCGCTGACAAATTTGCAAATTTGTCAACTTGTTAAAAATTTTCTATTCAGGTGAGCTGAACGGAAAAATCGTTTGTTTCTACCGGTACAGGAGTGCTTACAATTTGCAAATGTGTGGGTGTTCCAGCAGGGTCAGTGTCTTTATCTCGCGCTTAACTTTGGCCACAACATCGAGCTTTTTCATTTTCTGACGCGACAAAATCTTTATCGCCACTTTTTTGCCCGTTTGCTCATGGATTCCCACTGAAAATGTTAAGCCAATGCTATGATTAGCTTTATTAGCAGAGCTGATTGATAGGGAAAATTTTTGTGCAATACTCTGATAGCTTCAGCACTCTGGTTGCCTTGTGAAGCAATCATTAACTCTACCTTAAAATAAGCGTTGGAAAATTTTAACGCTGTTGTTATTAGTATGAAAAGGTGTTTTTAGAAGAGTTTTGTCATTTTTTTGCTGCTAAACCAAATTTAATCTGCATGAAACTGAAATTTATTTTCTTTTGCCCACCTGAAAATTGAACTTCCTTCCCTCCCGCCAACCAAATAACTGACACCTCTAAATCGTTTAGGTTCGCCCCTAAATTTTCCAATTTTAACCCTAAGCTAAGAAGCCCTCCTAGACCAGACATGGGCTAAAATTAGATGCCGCCAATCGCCAAACATTTTTGTTACTTTTTGGGAGATCACATTTTGTACCATTAGAAATGGCAAAATTCAGACGAATATCATAATCTGGACAAAATCAGAATACCTATACTCTTTAATTTAGATAACGGACGTAAATCTAATTACTGGAACGAATTATCGCATAAACTCTATTAGTTCTTAAAGGGTTTCCTAAAGCTAATCAAGCTTTTATGATTTATTATGGTTCCAATCAATATTTTACCATCCACTAATTAATTAAAATTAGACAGGTTCTTTACCTTTAACCTTTCCGAACGTTCCACTTCCAATAGTTTCCTTCAGCGAGTAGTGTCCCAATCTAACCGCCGGTTTTTCCATTATAACACTATTGTAAAAGTAGTGGTTATTATTCAAATTCAAGCCATCAGACGTGGAGGCCATTGCAAATGTGTCCTCGAACGTTCTTTTCATTTGAGTCCTTCCAAAAACGCCACCTACAAGCGCAACCGGTGACCAAAAAAGGCGTCATCTAGTGTCATCAAAAATGGTCACAGTCAATCTGCCTTAACCCTAGTCTACTACCATGCCAACTATTTACCAGCGCGCGCCCAGACACCACATGTTGTTGTAGTCTTTGATCCAAATAACGCTGCCTGCACTGGGCACGTAGGCCTGCCTGACTGGGCCGGCCCGGAATAATCAATAGTTTCTTGGCACTGACTGTCCCGGCCAATAATAACAGAAGAATATTCGTTTCAGGTGCTCCTCATTAGAGTATTCGAGCGGCACGCAAAATCGATAGTCAGGCTAGATTGAATTACGGAACTTCGTGTGCGTCGCGGCCGTGGTTTATAGATGCAATGCGTCTAGTGCAAACAAGTATTTGCCAATTTGTTGACAGTTAAACTAAGTGGTACTGTACTTTAACCCCGGCAACTGGTGGGGGTACGTTCAGACATGTTCCTATGCTGATAGTGATTCGTTGTTTTGATAGCCAACTTTCGGAGTAGCGAAAAAGATACATTCAAAGATCAGACTGAAGCGCTATGTAGTTTCAAATACTGTTGGCAAGTTCGATAGAAATTGGATCTATTAATAGGTTTTTATCCTGAAATTCGCCGACCTAAACCTATTTTATTTGAGCCGCACTTGATAGGAAGACAGATTTGCTTGCGAAACGATTGCTTAATTATTATTGTTCGCCTACTCCTTATAAGCATAACAAGTGTTCGTGGCGATGCTAGTTCGTGCTTGGGGGCTCCTCCGAATCGACTACGTAGGCCGATTTGAAATGGTTAAGAAGTCAGACTTTCAAAATTTGCGGCAAAGCAATGCTTCAACGATGCCAGATATAAATTGGCAAAATTCCTGTCAGTGATTACGCTTCACCCTCACCGATTTGGCTGCGAAAGACCGAGAGATTATTAAGCAACTTTTTACCAATTTTAGTGAATTTCATTGAACCTTGTAAAATCTTGTGAAACTGTTTAGTGTAGTTTTAAATTCGACTTTTATATAGTATTACTAATGTTTGTTTTACTATACCACAGTTTTAGCTTAAAATCCTTTTGAAAGGCGTTTGATTATCGAATTTGGTTTGCTGTGCGAAACAGCCTACACGTTGACGTCACCCACAGCCCATCAGTCAAAAGTTACCCAACCACCTCCGGCAGGCCAGAAACAGAAATGTAACATTAACAGAAAACTGTGCGTGCACAAGCTTCTAAATTTAGCTATACCCATTGTTGTAACCAGGGATGTGAGGTCTGTTTTTTCTGGTGTTTTTTTTTTCGTTTTTTTTTAAAAAATACATAATCTGAAAAAACTCAAGCGAAAAAATTGCTAATTTTTTCACTTGAAAAATGGACTTTGTGATGTATTGAGGCCAGACTAGCATAAAACTGTTAGAAAAACAAGTGAAAAGACCAAAATTGCCACGATAAAACAAATAGGCAAACTGATGTAAGAAAATTTGTATAAAGCTATTATTAATGAGCCTGTCAGGCACTGTTTCATGCCCGTTTCGTTATTTTTATCTACACTGTATGTAACACGTGCATTTCTGTTCTGAGAAGACACAGGAAGCTGCTACGTAGAAAACATTAGGAATCATAAAACCAGGCTAGGAGGGTACTCTGAACTTGACCTGGAGTTTTTTCCGAGATTTTGGAAAAAAACGGGAAAAAATCGAAAAAAAACAGGCCGAGGTTTTTTCGAAAAATATCCATCCCTGGTTATAGCTAGTCCAGGCAGGCACTTAACGCCGTCTACTGTATCGTACTGGCACCATACGTACATACATACAGGGTGATTCACATATCCCGCCCGGTTTTGCAAGCTCATAACTTTTTTGTTTGTGGACCGAATCTGCTGATTTTTTAATATGATGTGTGGACATACTTCCAATTGTATTGCTTCAAATTTCAACAAATTCCATGCGCTACATCACTAGTAATATGGACTTCAACGTGATGGTCACTGTTTTCAATCAGTTTCTGCAGCCGCTGGTGGTATTCCACCCTCCAATTGGTTGGTGGACGCTTTTCCGAATCTTGTTGGACAGACTGCCCTCTTCGATCAGCCATTCATGCCACCAGCTGATGCTGGTATCTCTTAGAGGCTCGCGTTCTATTCCAATTTGCACGCGGAACATTCTCAGTGCTTTTGGCCCACTCAAAGTCTACCGCTCATTTTAGATATTCCTTTACCGAAAAAGCTACTGTATCACAACTGCTAAAAACCTCGGTTTGTGTTGAAAAGTGATTAAGAGTCAGTCTCTGATCAGATCGCGTTTTGGCCCTTTGCCCTTATTCAGACCCCAAAATTGAAACTTTGAGCTAGAGAGCTCTAAGTTGGCACACTAATACATACTTATGAGTTATCTTTCAGCTGCAGAGGATTAGCGGATTTGACGCTCCTGTCCTGAGATATAACCTTCCGAAAATCGGTCCGCTTAACTATGGGACCAAAATTTCAAAGTCTAATTTCTCGCTTCATACTCGGAATTTGGACCTAAAAATTGGGGGTTTTAGAGTACTTTTAGACTGCTTTAAGAAACTTTTGTGAAATTTTCGTTTTCAGAAAAAAATAAATTTTTTTTCGCCCCCTCTGCGCCCCCTAGCTCGTCTGGAACCCCCAACCCCGTTCTTTTTATTTCAGAAAAATGTTGCGCTATCAATTACCTACCGTTTCGTGTGAAGCACTGTTTGCTCAGACCCGTGGAGCGTGAGAAAAGTGAGGTCAAACAGGAAATAAAAAAAACGGGGTTGGGGGTTCCAGACAAGGCGCAGAGGGGGGGAAAAATTTTTTTTTGAAAACGAAAATTTGACAAAAGTTTCTTAAAGCAGTCTAAAAGTACTCTAAAACCCCCAGGTTTTAGGTCCGAATTCCGAGTATGAAGCGAGAAATTAGACTGAAATTTTGGTCCCATAGTTAAGCGGACCGATTTTCAGAAGGCTATATCTCAGGACAGGAGCGTCAGGTCCACTAATCCTTTGCAGCTGAAAGATAACTAATAAGTATGTATTAGTGTGCCAACTTAGAGCTCTCTAGCTCAAAGTTTCAATTTCGGGGTATGTGTGGCGGTTGCGGACCACAAAAGTCTTTCAGGGGGCTGACAGTATTATCTGACTCCAAAAGAAACAGGGGTATTAGTGATGCTCAATAGAGAGAGCAGAGCACTTTTATTCTTTCTTTCTATAACAACAATAAACAAATTTCTTCTTCTTAGTTACTAAGTAACTCAGTAACTCTCTTCCTACACTGGCCGGCGCGCTACTTATATACTACAATAGAACATTCTAGAAAGTTCTAGAACATGACGTCATATCACATCATACGCGCCTATATATACAATACACAGAAAGTTCTAGAAGGCCCCGCCCACCAACCAATAGGAGGCGAGGCACAGAAAGTTCCAGAAACAATAAAGGCGCGCCTATACTTTGTACACAGAATATTCCAGAAACACGCGCCGAACAATAAACAAATAGGCCACGCCCACTCAACTGCGCACCAGCCAATCACCACCCTACCAAGTCTAAATTCTATATCACCCCACCGTAGGCCTATTATAGCTCGTGAGTGTTCACGACAGTATGAATACTGAAACTCGATCGGTTCAGAGACTGACTCAAAGCGTCAACTCACTATGGTTTAACACTCAAACACTAGCTTAATTGCGCACAAGCCAAATGTATTTAGTGAGCGCCAGCCAATGTTGGAAATTTCAGTATGCGGTAGAATTGCCCGTTTTCAGGCACTTCGTGATGAAATAAGCTGAAATTTTAAGCAATAAAATTCGAAGTATATCCACATATCATATCCAAAAGTCAGCCGATTCGGTCCACAAACAAAAAAGGTTCTGAGCTTGCGAAACCGGGCGGGATATGTGAATCAGATCAGCCCATACATGTAACAGCTCCGGGCCGACCTGGGGGGAGGGGGGTAGGGGGGGGTTTACTCAGGTGGGGGGTCGAGGGGGGGTTTCGCCCAGGTGGGGGGTCCCAAATTTCAAAAAGCTCCAAAACGCCTAGAAATGCTTTTTGGCTTAAATTTGAAATTTCATTTCGTGCGAAAACGTTCTTGTTATACTGGAGGAGCTAGAATTTTGGGCTAAAATATGTACAGATATTTCGTGGTCACCAGTGGAGAATTTTCGCTTCTATATATACGCCACGAACGCTTGGGCAAGATACAGATTTTTGCCGTCATATACAGTAGTAGCTGTCTGATTGTAGGAAACAATGGCTCTTTTTGTGTATATTTGTGTATGTGTATTGTACTGAAAATGCAAATTTTTCTTAGATTTTGAGCTACAAATGCTACCGAATTAACAACTTAATTTGAAAATCGGAATGTACCCCTTTTTCGCTATTTTGCATTTCATGGTACCCATCCGATCCGATCCGATGTGCGGGGGCCTTACGGCCTGCGATCAGACTCGAGGTCCATTTCGCTTCCCCGTGATTCGTCATCTCGGACGTTGCCCTTCTTTCACTGCCAGCCACTCCTAGCCATGCTGCTGGGTGCCGGTCACCAGGAGGGCGGCCGGCGTGTCGATGCCATGATGCTGACAGCTCCCGACGGCCGAGGGCTCCCCGGCATAGTTGGTTTCTCAGACAGCTTCTGACATCGTAGATGTTCTTCCCAACGCGGCATGCTTTGTGGAGCGGCTTCGGTGCAACGGCAGATCCAGTTGGTTCCCATTTTACCTACTCGCTGTAACCAGCTTTTGGTGGCCTGGGTGGAGCGTTGTGCCGACGACCAACTCTTTGCAGCAAGAAACTTGCCGCGCCGAGAGGATGAACCACTACAACCGCTAGGGATGCAGGGGCCGCCGTGACTCAGAGGCAGCGAGCTACCCACTGAGCCAACGATGCGGCTCATGGTACCCATACCACTCACGCAAATCCATCGACGGTTTTCTGTCCATAAATCGCGAAGCGAAAGGCGCACTTCAAAATCGTCTACACCACTCGATTCGTCATCAATTTTTACATCAGTTTTAGACTGTACTTGAACGAAAATGAAAAAAATTGGATATAATACATATTTTCCATAGTTGATATTTGTAGTAATTGGCTTAGGTGTTTTATTATTTCTGGCTGATACGTGCGATACCACAGAATTTTATTTGTTGTTTAGAAAACGAACTGTATTTAGCATCGAATTAACTAGTGATGTAAAATTATGGGATTTGAATTTCAATTCAATTACAATTTAATTATGGGCTCCATTTTTAATTTCAATTAAATTAAATTAAATTAATTGAAATAGTTTTCCATTATTTTCAATTATAGTTATATTTTCAATTAAATTATCGAACCTCCGAAAATTTCAATTATGCAATATTTTTAAATTATTTTTTCAATTTGTTGAAAATTGTTGTATTTTTGCTGTTAAAAGACAGTAAATAGTGATCCAGTACTTCGAAAAAATGTTCAAGTAAAAGCTTAGAGATACCTGGCTAGCCTGCTAAACCAACCAGGTGAGAAAATTTTAAAAAAGTTGCCTTTTTAAAAATCGCTTGAAATGGCATTCTCGGGGAAATTTACAGATATTTCATTATTATATTATACACGTATCAGTACACAATCTAAAGGTTTTCAGCATTCTTGAGCAACATCACTTCCTAGGTACCATCGCCAAAAAGGGGCACCATACAACCAAAAATCACTGCTTTGACTTTTATAAACTACAAAATAAAAAGCAGAGCATAAAATATTACAAAACAAAGTGATGTCAGAATAAAGAGGTGACAAAAACTAAATAGGTTTTTGTTTGAAGTCATTAGCGCCTCTAATACTTACGCATTTCCTTACATTCGCCACAGGAAATAATTGAAAATATAATTGAAATTCCAGGCGAATTTCAATTAAATTACAATTAAATTATGGCCCAACTTTTGAATTTCAATTAAATTAAATTAATTGAATTGAAATTAAAAACGGGCCAATTATGCGAATTTCAATTACAATTAAATTAATTTTTTACATCACTAGAATTAACCCATTAATTTGAAAATCGCTGTTTTCCATTTTATTGTACACACGCACACATATCCACCAAAATAGGACAAGTCGCTTGTACTGAGCAATCTGCTGGTCTGCCAGATCTGCAAGATGGTATTGTGCTTAAGGAGGTTCTGTTAAACAAAGTTCTTACCAAAACCACCCATTTTTCGTCCATACAATATTTCCACTTCCGGCCAGGTCAGTGCAATGTTCTTTCTTCTTTTCTTTTCGGTCTACGATTTGGCAGCCATCGCCAAGATTAGGAACCGAATGAAGAAAAAGAACTGGTTTGGAGTTGAACCACATAGTGGCGCCCATGCGTCGCTTGACTGGGCCTGCAAGAGTCGGGCACTCAACATCCCACCAGTACAGTGTGGTGCACTTTTTATCTAGGTAACTAGGTAACTAGGTATACCTAAGTATTACCTAGTTAATATTCAGGAAAAGTACCTAGATTTACTTTACCTAGTTGCTGGTTACTCTATTTTACCTAGTTTTACTTTACCTAGTTTTAAATCCACATAACTAGGTACTTCTTGGTAGGACAAGTTTACCTAGTTTGATATTTTCAGTTTTACGTGGCTTTTTCAGTCAGCAAACCTTCAAATTTCCGGCTTTCCCACTATTACACTGGCCCGGATAATGAATTTCTGACTTATTTGATCAATAAAATACAAACATTTACTTGAAATGTGTCAAATTTCGTAAATTTTAACTCCACTAACTTCATGATAGTTGTATTGAACCAAAAATAATATTTTGACTTGATTTCGAGCGTTTTAGGTTTACCTAGTATTACCTAGTTTTTCTGGGCTTTACCTAGTATTACTTTACCTAGTTTCTTAGCTGAGAACTTTACCTAGTATTACTTTACCTAGTTTTTTGGGTGACAACTTTACCTAGTTTCAAATTTTCAAAATGCACCACACTGAGTGGCGCCCATGCGTCGCTTGATTGGGCCTGCAAGAGTCGGGCACTCAACATCGCATCAGTACTGTTTGTCTTGACCTGAACCGAATAATTAAGTCATGTAATTAAAATTTGAGCAGTACACAACCTCGCTTCATCTTGGTTCTGATTCGGTCATCACTGATGATGAATGGCTCTTTCAAATCGTTCGGAACAAGTGCTTTCTTGGACAAAGCGCCAACGATGTACGTATCATGTCTCAAGAAAGCTTCTATAATTCTGTAGAGAGGGGCCGACGAACAAAACTCACCAGCGCCGGCGGTCATAATAGCGCCAAATTCGAAACCGACTGTTCACTCACTATTCAGCAGAATCAGCTGTCTGCCGCCTGACTGCCTGAATGAATTCGAAACAGCAGCAATATAACAGGCTCGGGAATAAAGATTCGGGTGTCTTCAATAAAAATTGGGGTGTCTAGAATAATAATTCCGGTGTCTGGAATAAAAATTCGGGTGCAAACAGAGTTTCGGTTTTACCTAGATTGGGGATTGTTGCAAAATCGGCTTCGCTACAGCGATTCCAATTTGGCTTTCGAATTGTTTGGGAAAGTTTCTGGCGCAAAAATAAAAGCTTCGGCCGAGGGAGACGGGTTATGTTCGGCTTTCAAACGCTGACCAAAGATTCGGAAAAGCACTTGACGAACCTTTCTAGGTGGTTTACATGAAATATATATGTATATATATTGTATATCTGGGAATCGTTGGACCTAGAATCAATATGAATCCACTTCTGAAATCCCCATGGTCTCTAGATTCTGATTCACTAAAAAATCGCATTCAGCCTAACTAGAGAAAAAGCCGATTTTTCCTTTTGCGCAGATTAGGTTACAACACCACAGTACAGACAGAGTTCGGGCCCCAGAGTTCAGGTTAATGGAACCCCCCTCCGACCAAGAAATACAAGTACTAGTAGTGGCTCCAGTATTAACAAACTGGGTCAGAAATCACTAATTTTTAGCCTAAAATTCACTTGAAAAGCCTTTGGAAACCGAATTTGACGCGTCCACTGCTAATATTTAAGAGAAATCGGTGTTTTGGAAGCCCTTTTTGTCATTTTTTGCTTGTTTTTAGCTCTAAAACGCTATTTGGCAGCTTAAAATAGCGATTTTTAGCGTCCTTACAGAAAAAAACGTGCGAAAAACGCATTTCCAGGCGTTCTGGAGTTTTTTGAAATTTTGTCCCCCCCCCTCTGGACGACCCCCCCATTGACCCCCCATCTGAGGAAAACCCTCCTACCCCCCCAGGTCGACCCGGAGCTGTTACATGTATGAAACTGCTGTAAGAAAATTTGCATATAGTGTATTTTGATGGAACCTGTCAGGGACTGTTTCAAGCCTGTTTGGTGATTTATCTATGTAACACGTGTATTTCTGGTCTGAAAAGACTGAGGAAGGCGCTAGAACGGGTTCGGAATCATAAAACCAGTCTACGATACTCCGAACTCCGAACGATTTATGAAAAAACGAGAAATAACCTGAAAAAAAAAGACAGGCCGATGTTTTTTTTCGGGAAAATATCCATCCCTGGTTTAAATTGGTTGATATTTATAATAATGTTTATTGCACACGTGTTAGTAACAGAACATGTTTACGGAATGGCGACCAGGACAAAAGAGAAGCTCCAGTGCAAAGCTGTTTGCTGGCAGTGCACTTACGCAAACCGCAATCCTCGATTACTAATTGTTAATTTGTCTTTAAATAGACCTACCGAACGAGCAGCCACCTGCTCTTCCGTTAACAGATTCCAATTGTTAACTACTCTATTTGCAAAGAAATGCTTCTTTACGTTGATACGACTACTCTGCACTTTCATCATCTGTGAATGTCCGCGCGATTTTCGCTGTTTAAGCTCAAAGAATTCACTAGGGTTTCATTTCCGGTTGTTACAGTAAAAACGTCTGGCCACAAAAAATGCTTAAAACTACTAAAGTAAAGTAAACTAAAGCAAGTAGTAAGTAAGTACTATTTTAGCAAAAACGCATCTAGCCATACATGCAATAGGTCATCCGAAGGGGGGTTGGGGGTCTGGCGCCGGCCAGGGGGGTCTGAACCAAAATTTTGGGAGGCAGGTTGGGCACTAAAACCGCTCAAACATCGAAAAAATCGCTATTTTGTGGCTAAAAATCGCTAATTTCGGCTGAAATACAGCTAAAAAATGCAGTTTTTCAGGCGATTTCGGAAATTTTTGTGTCTGAAATTGTAAAAAAATCGCAAAAATTTGCTCAAAATTACTTGCCAGAAAAATCAGAGAGGGGGTCGGCAAAATCGCCTCGGGGGTGAGGGGTCCCCATCCGGGGAGGTCTGGCCGAAGTCGGGTGTGGGGGGCAGAGCCCCAGACCCCCTGTTACGTACATCTAGCTATCTGACAGCAATATTTGACACATACAGTACAGAATACAGAATATAGAATCAGATGCAAATTAGACAGACATTCCATTCTGGAAGAAAACGTCAACCAGCAACCAGCTGACATGATAAGCTCACATATTCTTACGACCAAATTGGCATGCATGCCATGCAAATTGGCAAGCTGACAACACATTCCACCATACCATATGGATGCTATATAACCGATGCATAGCCACACAACTCCTATTTTGTGCATTTGTCCTACTGTCAGCCTTCCTCCGTCTCAAACTGCTAATCCGCCAAAAACGGTACATAAACATCCGATTCGATCCGATCTGGCGGGCGCCGTACAATGTAACTGTATTTCAGAGCTTGAAAGACTATCAGTTCTTCAAAAGGTTGCAAGATGGGCAAGCTGTTGATTTTGATTTGTTTGTTGGTCATTTTACACGGCATCGCAACCAAACCTCTTATAAGCGTGTAAGCTGTACTGTTATTTTAATATATTAATATTAAAATGAAACTATTATTAATAGTGCTATTTTAATAGTATTAAATCTATATTAATATTAAAATAGAGGGCCTACTATTATATTAAATTAAATTAAAAATACAAAGAGGGGCTGAATATTAAAATTTATTTTTAATAGTATTTTAATAGCATTTTAATACAGGGTGTCTCAAAAAAAATGATCACATTTCTTTTTACTGCCATTTCCGCAAATTTTGACCAAATAGGCTGAAATTTGGAAGGTAGGTGCCAAAATTCGGGGAATTTTATGTGTTAAAGTTTGGTACACTAGGCTTGACTCATTCCCGAGAAATTTCGAAAAAAGTGAAATTTGGTAATTTCAATAGTGAAAGCCGGTCACCGAAAAAATGATGACATTTATTTTTACTGCCATTTCACCAAATTTTGACCAAATAGGCTGAAATTTGCACTATAGGTGCCAAAATTCGGGGAATTTTATGTGTTAAAGTTTGGTGCACTAGGCTTGACTCATTCCCGTGAAATTTCGAAAAAAGTGAAATTTGGTAATTTCAATAGTGAAAGCCGGTCACCGAAAAACGTCACATTACATTATCGCCTAAACTCTAACGATAGCGTTGGAGTTCATGCGTCAACTTTTTACACACGAATTACCCTGAATTTCTGCATTTACACTCCAAATTTCATCCAATTCTGACAGAAATTAGGAAAGATACAGTCAAAAGAAATGTTTCCATTTTTCGGTGACTGGCTTTCACTATTGAAATTACCAAATTTCACTTTTTTTTAAAATTCTCGGGAATGATTCAAGCCTAGTGCACCAAACTTTAACACAAAAAATTCCCTGAATTTTGCCACCTATGGTCCAAATTTCAGCCTATTTAATCAAAATTTGCAGAAATGGCAGTAAAAAGAAATGTGATCATTTTTTCGGTTATTTCACTATTGAAATTACCAAATTTCACTTTTTTTGAAATTTCTCGGGATTGAGTCAAGCCTAGTGCACCAAACTTTAACACATAAAATTCCCCGAATTTTGGCACCTATGATCCAAATTTCAGCCTATTTGGTCAAAATTTGCGGAAATGGCAGTAAAAAGAAATGTGATCATTTTTTTTGAGACACCCTGTAGTTTGACCTTGTTTGACAATGAAGGAGTTACCTACAATACTAAAATTTAAATCAGAATTTTACCACAGAAAATGATAAATATTGAAGGTGTCTGACAGCCCTCTGAATCTCGAATCTTGGAAACTGTGGAACTTTTCTCAGTAATAGGCATGAATGACAAAAGGACCTGAATCTACTCATTAACCTATGTAACAGTCTGTCCTGTCAAAAATGTCTCTATAACTACTGTATGCATCAATATTTTCTTTTAAATTTTATTGCCTAGGTTCTGTTCGAATGCAATTTCGAATATCTTAACAGGTCATCTGCGGAAGGGGGACGGGTTGGTAGGTCTGGCGCCACTCAAAAATCGCAAAAAATCGCAATTTCTCGGCTAAAATCGTCAAGAATCGCTAATTTGGGCTGAAATACAGCTAAAAAGTGCTGTTTTACAGGCGATTTTGGGGAATTTTTGTATTGCAGAATTGCTGAAATTGCAGAAAATCGCAAAAATTTGCTCAAAAAATTACTTGCCAGAAAAATCGGAATGGGGGTCGGAAAAGTCGTCTCGAGGGAGGGGTCCCCATCCGGGGGGGTCTGGCCTAACTCGAGTGGGGGGCAGACCCCCAGACTCCTCTGTTACGTATGCTTAAAACCATGTTCAGACAAAGTCATTTTTAAAAGAATGGTCATGAATTTACAGAGAAGAATGCTTCTAAGATGGATCTTTGATTTAAATTTTCAACTTACACTAGCAATTTCAAGCAAAAGATGTTGTTTCACCAATTCAGTAAAGTGTGTCCAAAACTTTTTAAGCTCATTTTAGAATCTACTATTAAAATGCTATTAAAATACTATTAAAATTGTGATTTAATAGTATTAATATTAAATCTAAATTAAAACTAACAGGGGACTATTATATTAATATTAAATTAAAATTAAAATCGGCTAGTTCTATTATATTAATATTAAATTAAAATAAAATTTCACTATTAAAATAACAGTAGTAAGCTGTAATGATTGAATGATATTTCTCCAGTTTCCAATCTCCCTAATCTAATTGCCAGCCAATTTATCTTAATTTATGTACTTTTATTTATCCTTTTAGTAAGTATACTACTACTGTACATTGCAGAGACGGTGAGACCAAATTGCGATTGAAACGGAGTCGACACGATGAAGTAATACTGCCTTTTGATGCAGGAAAAGGAATAGGGCAACTATCGCGTCAATCTCATAATGAACGCGCCAATCCATATTATTTCGCTTAGGGCAAGATAGACAGTTGATGTGATTGCACTAGAATGAATATTTAATTAAACTGTCAGTTTCCTGCAAAGTAAAGTTTGCCATCTCGCAAGACTTAGGCCACACCCCCCGATGGGACCCTCTGAGACGATTTTTCACCCCCCCTCTCCGATTTTTTCTCGAGAAATTTTTTGACCAAATTTTTGCGATTTTTTGCAATTTCAGACACAGCAGTCATAGGGGGCGTCCACAAATTACGTAATGGTATTTTTTCCCATTTTCGGACCCCCCTCCCCCTGATAATCGCCCGTAATAATTTCCTGACCCCCTGCCCTAATTACGTAATAATTTGGCTACCCCCCGAAATTTCAATTTTTTGAAGAGTTAGAGGCGAAAATTTTCCGTTCAATTTTATGTAAAATGACGTTCTTATTAAAATAGCATCTGTATACAGTAACAATTTATAATTTTCTTAGTTTTCTTTATTGATGAGCTTGAGCTACAACTACGTACATGTACGTATAGTCTTAGTTTTACATAGAAGCCATCATTGGATGGCGTTTTGTTAAAGATGAAACCAAAGTGTTTTATACTGGATTTTAGGGCTGCTTCAATATTGCTTGACTGATAATCGATAGTCATAAACCAGAGTTCGTGCGGGACCCGAAAAGTCAGGGAATTTGGTGTTTAGTCAGGGAAAAATTGATAGCAATAGAATCCTCTCTCGCCCAAAAGGCCCTGTCAGAGCTTTAAACACCACCCTTTTGAAAATAGGACCTCTGACTTTCCACAACTACTACAACTTGAAATTTTACCCTCAGAATACCGTTTAAATGCGTTTTTCAGAGCCAATTTTTAAAAAGACCCTTGTTAGAATCATCTCACTCTGATTGGTCGGGGAAATTTGACTTTGCTCAGCGAATTTTGCTCGGAAAAAGCTGCACGAACCCTGTAAAAGATCGAGTCGATAAGTGTTATACCCTTATATACTCTTAATAAGATGTCAAAGGTCACTCTTGCCATTTAGCATTTGAAAAATTGGAAAGCCCTGACTTAAACGGTAGCTACCTTCTCTAATCTAAACGTTCATCTAAGTGAAATCGAGAAAATGTAAGCCCAATGGCTTCAAATCGAGACTACAAGTACATGTATGTACATCAAAACAATTAAAATTATGGCCACTTTAGTGATTTCTGGACTTTAAAAAATTACGTAATGAAGTCGCCAACCCCCCTCCCCCACCGTAATGAATAGCAATCTTTTGGCCAACCCCCCTCCCCCCTCATGCCATTACGTAATTTTTGCACGCCCCCTAGAACCAAGCATAGATACGCAGAACTTGGGCTGGAGTTTTTTCCGCGATTTAGAAAAAAAGCGAAAAGTAAACCGAAAAAACTGGCCGAGGTATTTTCGGAAAAATATCCATTCCTGGTACATATACAAACAGTCTTGATATGGAAATGGTTTGTATATTTCCCTCTTTGTATAATTTCCAGTAACAAATTACGCAAATTTTGCACATTTTGGCTATTTTCTTACTGTAGTTGACTTGTTTTCCTTCACCTTTTTATGCATTTTTTAATTCTTTTTAATGTTTCTGTAAATCTAAACATACCAAAAGCACAGTGATGAAAACGGCTTGCTTCTCTGATTATAAAATAAACGTAATCAAACCAGTTAAAAGCAAAAAGAGATTGAGTGCGTCGGCCGGGAGTCGAACCCGGATCGATTGCTTGGAAGGCAACCATGCTGACCGCTACACCACCGACGCGCCGAACTTTGCGATTGTAATCTCGCAATAATATTTAATAGATTTTCTTCTACACAAAAACCATTAGCGATTATAGACAACAATCAAGTCCGATTAAACCAACTTTTCACACAGGACATTAACATAGCGAAACACTAACAGGAGACAAAGGCTACAGCTATTACGGTATTTATTTGTCATTGCCAACCGAGATCGGGCAGACATGTATAGTGGGGGGTCGGCGGAATCGGCCGATATGGTGTGCGTTGGACATCCCTATGGCCCCAAAGTAAAACCCTAAAACAGTTTCGCCCAACTCCCTCTGGGTGCCCAGCAATGGCCATCCGTGGTTCTCTATGATAAATGCCATTTTCCATAGTAAAACTCCAAAACACCCCCCACGGAAATGACCTTTTCTCTGGGGGGCGAGCAAACTCAGACCCGTGCTATGCAGCGTTCGAAAGCTCACATCATGGGCTTTCGGAATCTGTAATAAAATTTATGGCGTTTTTTGTTGTTTCAAAAATAATCGATCGCGAAATATCCATTAATCACGATTTTATCAGTTTTCAGCAGCCAAATAAAATGGTTTGGCATGAAAATTTGATGAGCATACTAGGTTTTCTGACACGGCAAATTCAATGGCGTGATCCATTTGTGCATAGGACCATGTGATCAATCGATAGCCAGCAATGGCCATCCATGGTTCTCTCTGATGAGGGCCATCTTCCATAGTAAAACTCCAAAACACCCCCCACGGAAATGACCTTTTCTCTGGGGGGCGAGCAAACTCAGACCCGTGCCATGCAGCGTTCGAAAGCTCACATCATGGGCTTTCAGAATTTGCAATAAAATTTATGGCGTTTTTTGTTGTTTCAAAAATAATCGATCGCGAAATATCCATTAATCACGATTTTATCAGCTTTCAGCAGCCAAATAATATGGTTTGGCATGAAAATTTGATGAGCACTAGGTTTTCTGACACGGCAAATTCAATGGCGTGATCCATTTGTGCATAGGACCATGTGATCAATCGATAGCCAGCAATGGCCATCCATGGTTCTCTCTGATGAGGGCCATTTTCCATAGTAAAACTCCAAAACACCCCCCACGGAAATGACCTTTTATCTGGGGGGCGAGCAAACTCAGACCCGTGCTATGCAGCGTTCGAAAGCTGACATCATGGGCTTTCAGAATTTGCAATAAAATTTATGGCGTTTTTTGTTGTTTCAAAAATAATCGATCGCGAAATATCCATTAATCACGATTTTATCAGCTTTCAGCAGCCAAATAAAATGGTTTGGCATGAAAATTTGATGAGCATACTAGGTTTTCTGACACGGCAAATTCTATGGCGTGATCCATTTGTGCATAGGACCATGTGATCAATCGATAGCCAGCAATGGCCATCCATGGTTCTCTCTGATGAGGGCCATTTTCCGCAGTAAAACTCCAAAACACCCCCCCACACGGAAATGACCTTTTCTCTGGGGGGCGAGCAAACTCAGACCCGTGCTATGCAGCGTTCGAAAGCTCACATCATGGGCTTTTAGAATCTGTAATAAAATTTATGGCGTTTTTTGTTGTTTCAAAAATAATCGATCGCGAAATATCCCTTAATCACGATTTTATCAGTTTTCAGCAGCCAAATAAAAAGGTTTGGCATGAATATTTGATGAGCATACTAGGTTTTCTGACACGGCAAATTCAATGGCGTCATCCATTTGTGCATAGGACCATGTGATCAATCGATAGCCAGCAATGGCCATCCATGGTTCTCTCTGATGAGGGCCATTTTCCATAGTAAAACTCCAAAACACCCCCCACGGAAATGACCTTTTCTTTGGGGGGCGAGCAAACTCAGACCCGTGCTATGCAGCGTTCGAAAGCTCACATCATGGGCTTTCAGAATTTGCAATAAAATTTATGGCGTTTTTTGTTGTTTCAAAAATAATCGGAAAATGGCCCTCCTCAGGGAGACCATGGATGGCCATTGCTGGCTATCGATTGATCACATGATCCTATGCACAAATAGATCACGCCATTGAATTTGCCGTGTCAGAAAACCTAGTATGCTCATCAAATTTTCATGCCAAACCATTTTATTTGGCTGCTGAAAACTGATAAAATCGTGATTAATGGATATTTCGCGATCGATTATTTTTGAAACAACAAAAAACGCCATAAATTTTATTGCAAATTCTGAAAGCCCATGATGTGAGCTTTCGAACGCTGCATAGCACGGGTCTGAGTTTGCTCGCCCCCCAGAGAAAAGGTCATTTCCGTGGGGGGTGTTTTGGAGTTTTACTATGGAAAATGGCCCTCATCAGAGTTAACCATGGATGGCCATTGCTGGCTATCGATTGATCACATGGTCCTATGCACAAATGGATAACGCTGTTTAATTTGCCGTGTCAGAAAACCTAGTATGCTCATCAAATTTTCATGCCAAACCATTTTATTTGGCTGCTGAAAACTGATAAAATCGTGATTAATGGATATTTCGCGATCGATTATTTTTGAAACAACAAAAAACGCCATAAATTTTATTACAGATTCTGAAAGCCCATGATGTGAGCTTTCGAACGCTGCATAGCACGGGTCTGAGTTTGCTCGCTCCCCAGAGAAAAGGTCATTTCCGTGGGGGTTGTTTTGGAGTTTTACTATGGAAAATTGCCTTCATCATAGAGAACCATTGATGGCCATTGCTGGGTACCCAGAGGGAGTTGGGCGGAACTGTTTTAGGGTTTTGCTTTGGGGCCATAGGGATGTCGAACGCACACCATATCGGCCGATTCCGCCGACCCCCCACTATACATGTCTGCCTGATGGCCGCCCGATCTCGGTTGACAATGACAATTATATAGATTATATTCTGCTACCAGTTTCTGGAGAAATACGTGAATACACTACTCATGTCAAATGATCAGCTATCAAACTTTGATGTCTTTGATTATGGAAAATTCCGGCAGGATAATTTTAGAAGTTAGTTTCGGGATTTTATGCTGCTTTTCTTTTTTAGCGGTTAAACACTAAACTGCTAAAAATTACAATTTTTATCTTTTCTACTAAATAAAACGTGTTAATAATGCATTTCCAGGGTTTTTGAGCTTTATGAAATTTAGGACTCCCTCCCCCAGCGAAACCCCTAGCCCATTTACTACCCCCTCCGGTCCCTATCACATGTATGGATCAGATCACAAACACGTTCCAGCACAGCTGAGCTTGACTTCTGGGTCATGGCAGAACCCCTTGTAATCGCGGCAGTTTGTATAGGAGTCTTCTGAAAAAGACAGATCATGCTTATTACCAGATAATTTTAGTACTAGAATTATGATTTTGGTAAGGCCTTTTCATTTTAGTACTAGCTTGTTGGCTATATATATAACACTTTTCAAATGCGTCAAATATATTCGCAATCCTTTCTGGATGTGTTGATTGGAATAAACTCAAGAAAGGTGGATTGAGCATAATTTCCAAAGGCTTCTATGACATTATCACAGCAAACTACCACTACTGTACCAAATTCATACCAACCAAGTTCAAACTGAGTTAGTTACCTACGTACCAATCCATATCAAATTCAAAGTTTGAATTTGGTAGGCATAAATGAAGCAAGACCACTTGTCTTTGCATCGTTCAAGCGCGTGGCGGCAACCGAAATGGCCAAGGTAGGCTTGTCCTGCCATCTGTGTCTTACTGTTTTGTGTGTTTGTGATGTTTGTTTCCTACTGCACATCATACTCTCTTTGATGCCACGGCATTAATCATTCTTGGTTTATATTTGGTTACCATGAAGGTTTATGCTGGGCGGAAGGAGCATGTATGTTTGTGTTAAGGCAGCTTTTTCACCTAGTGGTCACCTTGCTGATGAGCCTTAACCACTAGCGGCTGTACACAGGTTCAAGGTTAAAGGCGAAACCTGGTACATGCGTGCCTGAAGATGGATGGCTATCTAAGCTTCTGGTTTATTTCATTAAACCGAAGGTAGATACCTGAAGTTGGAAGGCTACTCTACAGAATGCTGCTGACAAACTGCTTGTTGCAATTGGCTCTAGATATGGAAGGCTGCTAAGGCATCTGGTTACTACTATGTTAAACCAGCTAGACTATGCAGCCGGAAATTGAAGGGCGTGCTAAATTGCTTTCTGTCTTTTTGTTTTTGGTTTTGTCTTATTCTTAACATCTGCATTTTCAACTATATCCCTTTTCTAACGAGAAGTCAAAGAAACAAACCGTTCAGGCTAAGGGTCCGAATGCCTTCGTTGATACCGATTTGTGGTTCGCAGTAATAACCATAGTTTTGCCCATCAATAGTGTGGAACTGGCCGTGCACACAGATCCTCTCAGTTGAACGATTGACCAGACTGACGATATAGGGCCCCGGTTGTTGTTCGATCACCGGTCGGTCGCAAAACAAGGCCATTTTGCTGCCGGAAGCTACTGTGGATACGAAGATAGAATTCCGCTTGCTCAGTGTTTGTGTGGTGGTGTAATGATTTCCGTTGGACCGCGATAATCCACTTGCATCGCAGTCTAAACCGCAGATTTGTGCAATTTCATTTAGTCTCTCCTAAATTTGATGCCAAATCGATCGAAAGGCCAAAACATTCGGTTTTTTCTTTAAATCAATCAATTACCGGAGAGTGCTGCATAGGGTACCCCTCCAGATAGCGTACCCGGGGTACAGTAACTGTCACTTAGTGCCGGATAATGTACCCGGGGTACACTATTTGGAGACAGGTTTTATGTCACGGGTGTCCAAAATTTCCAACAACACGGTAGCTTTAAAGTAGGTATACGTATATTTATGGTCATTTTCAATCGTTTTTTCTGACGCACAACTCATAAGAATGAAAACTTTGACCAACCACTCTCATTTACATGGCAGAAAAAGTAATCTGCATTGGAAAATTGCATTTTTGCTCAGAAATTGTGAAAACAAGCAGTTTAACATGATTTGGCTAAGTGCCAGTTAGTGTACCGGGTACACTAACAAGATCTCCTTTTTGTTGCGGAAAATGCTAAGTGCTGGTTAGTGTACCCGGGTACCCAATGCAGCACTCTCCGGTACCCTATAGAAATTGGACAAATATAACGGCCCTTGCAAATATTTGCCTGCTCCAAACGTCTGGAAATCCGTTCTTAACAGGTTTCATTCAATAAGCAGGCTAAAAACCGTTATGTTAGCTGCCAAATAATGTTTCAGAGGCAAAACATGACAGAAAAGCCTTCTAAAAACACCGATTCCTCTTGAAGAGACTTACCCATCATATCAGTTCTTTGCCAGATCTCATAGTCGGCAGCGGAGGTACTGTTGAATTCTTTGGCTAGCCCGGCGTACAGTTTGCAGTGGTTTGGGCCGATCACGAAAGAGACGCAAGAGCCTGTCTTGAGACAGTCTTTGGCACAGGCGAAAACGCTAGATACGTCCCCGTCGCGTACAAAATATTTCAGCCCGTCCAACTTTGCATCTGTTTTGTACAAGCTAAAGCGGCGCTGCTCTGAAAAGGTTTGAATACCAGTTTAGTGAACCGGTTTCATAGGTATTTATTACTCTACTCTACCTGCTGAGAATGTCGGGATGATTATCAACAGCAGATATACACAGCAGCGTTTCATAATAGAAAAGCTAGCTACGTGTAGTTAGCAAGTTATTGGCTTTGTTGGCGGTGTTTTGAGTTACTATAACAACCTGAGGCCCATGAGACCAATTGAGTTAAACTGGTCTGTGTATTAGCATGAAATCTCATCTGAAGTTGAATGGCCAAACTGAATCTGCTTAGATTGACACATTTGAACAGTGGCGTATCCAGGATTTTGGAAAGGGGGGGGGGGTGTAAAATTTTGAAAGTGCCTGGGCCGCTGCCCAACCAGGGTAAGAAAATTTAGCAAAATTAGCCTTCAAAAACGCGTTTAAAACGGATTCCGAGCTTAAAATTAACAGAAATTACAAGTTTTAGTAGTTTATTATAATGGCCTGGTTGGGCTTCTGCCCGACCAGGGCGAGAAAATTTTGAAAATTTGGCCTTCAAAAACACATTTAGAAGGCATTCTGAGCACAAAATAGACAGTTTTAGTACATAATTCATTAGTTTCTTATATTTTTGACAGACTTTTTCTTCCTACCTCCACCGCAAAGGGGGGTGGGTGTACACACCCTACACCCCCTGGATACGCCACTGCATTTGAATAATTGTAGGTTATGTACCAAACCAAGACTGTTTGACAAGACGAAAAACACATCCTAGAAACAAGCTACAGAGGT
This sequence comes from Sabatieria punctata, assembly GCA_030248155.1. Taxonomy (NCBI): domain Eukaryota; kingdom Metazoa; phylum Nematoda; class Chromadorea; order Araeolaimida; family Comesomatidae; genus Sabatieria; species Sabatieria punctata. The sequence continues at coordinate 10,413 of JASANB010000890.1, read as the reverse complement.
TACCTAAGGTGTATTATGTTTTTTGTGAAACATTATTATTTCATTTCACTTTGTAAACCAATCCACTACTAGAGTTCGCAAGGAGACGGTACAGATATTTTTGCAATTGCAAAATGTAGGACGGCGGATAATCAGCGTGCCTCAAGATATTCCAATTCCAAGTTATCACTGTTTCGACTTTGAGGGCAAATATCTCAGGAACTAAGCAGGCTATCTTAATAAGCGATTCATCAGTCTTTCAAGAATTTATTTATCTTTCATCTAAAAAATGATTCATTCAAATCGGTTGGGATTTGCGGTTGCTACGGCAAAAAATCTGCTGGATCATTTTCTTTGGCGCACCCTGTATATTATGTAGCTGAAGCATTACTATACTTTGCTTGCGTTCTTATTATTGGGTAGGTTACTACATATATTTCAAAATGGAGCGAATTCTGTGTTTTTTGCGAATAACTCCTTACGGCTCCGTCGGAGTATTTTTTGCCTCATAACCAAAGTTGTAGAGGGGCTCGAGCTCTGTACTACGGTGTAACCTAATCTGTGCAACGCTCCCTCATAACGCTAATTTGCGCAACGAAATAAAATCAGGTTTTACTGTAGCTTTGCTGAGCGCGATTTGTTTCAGTGAATCTGAATCTACAGACCGTGGGGATTCCGAAAATGTACATATACTTGCCGTAGGTACAACGGTTCCAAAGTTACAGACCAAAATTTGACCACAAATGCGAAAAATGGCCAATTTTGTCGATTTTCACTTTTCTGGGGGCGGGATTGAAATAACTCGGGACCAACTCAACCGATTTGGCTGAAATTGACGTATGTGGTGTAAAATTTAGTTTTACATCGATTGAGACACATAAGAACCCTGAAATATTGACCCTTATACCGTAATCCCAATTTTTCAAAGATTAGGTTATGTTTGTTGATGGTGGTGATGTTTTGTTTTCTTTCTTTTAACAGTGCGGTCAATGCAAAATTGCTGAAAAAATATAGAAAAAAGCTTAGCGGTGGACGCGTATTCCGCAAGCTGACGCGAAAAGAACACATGTTGTTTATTTGAAATTTTCGTCTCACTGCGTCTTTCTACAATAAAGAATAGTGTTTGTATGTGCACATGCAAGGATGACTAAGCTAAAAGCGTTAGTCTGGGTTTTCGTTTTCACATGCGAATACGGTATGTAATTAAATAAGTAGCTTCTTAGATTATTAGCAGTGTACCATACCTACTGAAGAGATGCATGTATACTGTTTTTTATGTGTATTGTATTGTCTTTCTGGAGTGGGTTCGTTAGTTTTGTGTTGTGTTCACTAATACTAATACTATTTGACTAATACAAATCCTTCGACAAAACTTCTTCACTACATATAATAAATAGAACAGACCGCCTAGTCGGATTTCAAATACGGTGGGTGTTCAACAAACTTTGAATTGTAAGAAATGGCCCAAACATGGTGTGCAGAAAATTCCGATGGGGTAAGGAAGATTATCTGGGGTTTCTCTAATTTGAGGCGTTTGACTTTTTGCCGGAAGAGGAGTAAACGCGTCTGTTGCATATGTTTGAATTATACTTGACATTACCTATTTTAGCATCACTCACAAATGGACTCACAGATTCGGATTGCCAAGAGCACATGGAAGGTAAGAAAAGAACTTAGTTGCACTATTTTAAACAGGTAGTGAATGGGTACAACCAGGGATGTGAGGTGGGAAAAAAACACCGGAAAAAAACTGTTTTTTTCCGGAAAAAAACCGGTTTTTTTCCTAAGGGTCGGAAAAAAACATAAATCGCGGAAAAAAACTCAAGCTAAAAATAGCTAATTTACATCATTTTTCGTTTAAAAAATGGGCTTTTGCTATGTATAATAGGCCATACTGACTCAAAACTGTTAGAAAAACAACAAAAAAGACCAAATTTGGCATGAAAAAAACAAAAATGCAAACTGCTGTAAGAAAATTTGCATATAGCGTTATTTATAGAACCTGTCAGGCACTGTTTCATGCCTGTTTTGTGATTTCTATCAATGTAACACGTGTATTTCTGGTCTAACAAGACTGAGGAAGGCGCTAGAAAGCGTTAGGAATCATAAAACCAGCCTAGGATACTCAGAACTTGGGCTGGAGTTTTTTTCCGCGATTTAGGAAAAAAACCGGAAAAAAACCGGAAAAAAACTGGAAAAAAACAGGCCGAGGTTTTTTTCGGAAAAATATACAACCCTGGGTACAACAGACAGACAGACACTGCATTTTTGACATTCTAGACCGTTATCTGGACTATAATTCTATAAAGTTTGCCTATACGTTGTTTTGCAGCTTTTAATGAAGGGGAGTCAATCGAGAAACTTGTTCAACTCGAAAAAGATGATAAAGTGAGTGGAACATTTCGATGTATATACAGTAATACAGGGTCCATCAAATCAAAGGAAAAACAACCATTCAGTTTTTTCGCTCTAGCAACCGCAAATCTCAACTGATTTGAATGAATCCTTTTTGAATTGAAAGATAAATAAATTATTAAAAGATTGCTGAATTTTTTTAAAAGCCACTTGGAAAAAGCCGGACACACATGTGTGTCAGTTCAGGAAAACGAACTCAAGCTTCGGTAACATGAACAACAGTTTCGGGACTACAAGCGACAGTTTCGGGAACACGAACAACAGTTTCGGTAACACAAACGATAGTTTTTCCAAAGGCTTTTCAAGCGAATTTTAGGCTAAAAATTAGTGATTTCTGAGCCAGTTTGTTAGTACTGGAACCACTACTAGTGCTTGTATTTATGGGTCGGGGGGTCCCGATATTTCTGGCAAGTCATTTTTAGGTTGTTTTCTATAATTTTGGTGTGTATGGGGCAGATGCGTGCTTGAAACTGGAAGAGAGAGTCGTGAGTAACGACAAAGTGAAATGGATAGCGAAAGAAGTGAAACCAGAAGATTTGGACTGCGATGACGAGGATGATTGCGAATACTTGCTGGAGGACCTGGACCCTCTACCGAAGGGCAAAATTTATGACATCTATATTTATACAAGTAAACCTAATTTTTCTTTTCCACAAGTGGCAAGACAGTGTTGGTGGCACCAAGCTACAGTATGCAAAATCTATAACAAAACAATACATAAATAGAAAGTAAATCCCCGCTTTTTAAACAACCTCTATATCTTGCCGTGGATAAACTGAATGAATGAATCGAAACAGTCAAACTAAACTGTTTTGCAGAAATGAAGGAAAACTCTTCAGCCGAAAAACAGCACAAATCTATCGGTACGAAGCTAAGGCAACCATTCATCTGTTCAAGACATGTTGTGCTTGTAGGCTGCAAAAAACCAGGTGGTACGGTGGTCAATGGACATTTGACCTGCAACGCAGATGATGTCTGTGACACTGGAGCTCAGTTAAAATTGGTCTGCCAGCCAGGCTTCAATCGGAAATGGCAAAAAGAGGTTCTGGTGGCGAAGTGCAGTCAGATAGGAACTTGGTTGCCACAAACAACTGAGATTCTCATAGAACAGAACTCAATCGGTCAAGAAGCATGCAGCCCTTGTATGTTCCTTCGTTCAGTAGTACCGTCCCTAAACTACAAGATCGATGTAGCTACGAAGTTCTGCATCCCACCCTTTTGACTTTCCTAAACACATGCAGCCATAGAGGGATATAATTATAACTAATTTTACAGCCCAAACATTTTTGCTAGCTTTTTAAGAGCCGGTTTGAGTTACTGGTGACCGTTTCGCCCACTTTTGGTAGAAGTTTGGGCGATGTTCTCCAATTTTTCTGAAATTTTGCACGTAAGCATACCTTGCTGTAGGAAACATAACCTGCGATTTTCAGCTTCCGGGAGTCCCCCTTCCACTGTTACAAAAATCGATATTTTTCGTTTTGTGGTCATAACTTTTTTACTGTTGGTCGTGTAGTGAAGTGAGTCGGGAAGGTGATTTTTGGAATCAGCCCGATGCGCTCGATCAGGTAACTGCTTTTACCACCTAATGAAGCTGAAGAAACTATAATAGCAGTATGGTTGTATGTATCGCACCATAATTCTACAGCTGAAAAACAAGTGTAGCAAAATGTGTTCGATTCAGTCTTTGTTGAGCTTCAGATATGCTTCTTTGGCAGAATATTAGCATGTGTAAGTGTAGGTGATTGACAGCCGTTTCAGTTTTACCTCTTTCAAACTTTTATTTTTTTCTCTGCATGCTCGCATAAATAGCATCTTTCCACCAATGAATGCTCGCATGCAAAGTTTCAGTGAAATCGGAGAAAATCACCCAAACTTCTACCTCTGAAAGGTCGCCATTAACTTAAACCTTTCGCACAAAGACAAAGCTAATTTGTAGACAAAATACTGGTAGCAGGAATCACCTCTTACAGTAAACCTGGTTACCTACAGTGGTTCGACCCAGACAACCGGAAAAACAGTAAAGTTCTGTACAAAGGTGGACGATATTTCCGCTCGATTATTGCTATAGACTGGCATCAACTGTTTGCAATTACGGGCAGGTAAAGTTTAGTTTATTGTCTGGGAAGGGACTCAAAAAGTAAAAATTCCAATAAAACTGAATCCTCACTCAACCAATACTGGCATGCATAAAGATTGTGATTTATTTGTGTGTGTGTGTGTGTGTGTGTGTGTGTGTGTGTGTGTGTGTGTGTGTGTGTGTGTGTGTGTGTGTGTGTGTGTGTGTGTGTGTGTGTGTGTGTGTGTGTGTGTGTGTGTGTGTGTGTGTGTGTGTGTGTGTGTGTGTGTGTGTGTGTGTGTGTGTGTGTGTGTGTGTGTGTGTGTGTGTGTGTGTGTGTGTGTGTGTGTGTGTGTGTGTGTGTGTGTGTGTGTGTGTGTGTGTGTGTGTGTGTGTGTGTGTGTGTGTGTGTGTGTGTGTGTGTGTGTGTGTGTGTGTGTGTGTGTGTGTGTGTGTGTGTGTGTGTGTGTGTGTGTGTGTGTGTGTGTGTGTGTGTGTGTGTGTGTGTGTGTGTGTGTGTGTGTGTGTGTGTGTGTGTGTGTGTGTGTGTGTGTGTGTGTGTGTGTGTGTGTGTGTGTGTGTGTGTGTGTGTGTGTGTGTGTGTGTGTGTGTGTGTGTGTGTGTGTGTGTGTGTGTGTGTGTGTGTGTGTGTGTGTGTGTGTGTGTGTGTGTGTGTGTGATTAAGGCCAGAACCGGGCAGGTCCCCTAATAAGGGCGGAACATGAAATTTTTTGACCTATGCTTCTTAGGTGATGAATCAATAAGTCTTTAGTAGAAAACACCACCGGTGCGGTATTTTTGTTCTCTGATACCACTTGCGGTTTTTATGGCCGAAAACGTGACTTTGGAAGATTTTTGGTATAGTTTAAAAAGTGAAAAATATCTATTGACGTCCCCGCAAATCTTGGCCTAAAATGAAGACCAAATTCTGAATCAGTGAAGCAATCAGGTTTTTTTCTAATTAACGCTGTGAATGCTTATAGAAAGGACAAGCGAAAGAAAGAATACCAACCAGCCATTCTGGATTTAGACACCATGAAGTGGGACCTAGAGTTTCCTAAGTGGAAACAGGTGATATATGGATCTGGCCACGCTTTCTTTAACAAAAGCATCTACATTTGCGGAGGCTATACCTGGACATCTCACATGACCAAAGCTTGTCACCGGTTGGATCTAGTTAGCAGAACTTGGCAGAAAGTAGCTCCAATGCTGGATGCTCGGCAAAACGTTGTCCTGGTCCCTATGGATGGCTTCCTTTACGCAATTTGTGGGCGGTTTGCTGTGAGTTTACTACTGCATACTGTACAAATTGTAATTTCCCTTGTTGCGAAACGATACTATTCGATGGGGCACTTGTGCCATTTATAGTACCCGGGGTACTATAAATGGAGCCAGATTATTATTCTGAAATGAGCTGTTATAAATACAAAACGTGCGAAAAATACAGTATTTTTGGTGGTAAACCTTGTTTGCATGAAGAAAAACAGTAGATAATGCAATCATAGAGGTTCTGATGTATGTACATAACCTATTCTTTACATCAAATCGGTAATTTGAGCAAAGAACCTCACATACTATTGTTAGTTTCTTATAGAGCAGATTTCGTGTTTGCCCCGGGTACTATAAATATATTCAATTTTATTTTCGCAAAACACTAAGTGCCATATATAGTACCCGGGTACTATAAACAGCACTATACGGTATCTTTGCCTCGCCATGTTTCGAACCCAGAAGCAACTGTTATCATAGTTGCCAAGCCCGCCGTGACGCAGGCCATCGAGCTAAACCGCTGAAATACTTGCTATTCCAGGGATTACGTGGAAAAATTCGCCCTCCGCGCAGGTATTACCGCACCGTGCAGCGCTATGATCCCAAGCTGGATAAATGGAGCTATATGAAAGGTCAGAGTCATTACCGCCACTACCAGTTCGGCGCTGCTGTGCTTAACGGAATGATATACGCATGCGGCAACCATTTTGACAAACACAACCTGGGTTGTGAGAAGTTCGATCCTGAAAAAGACAAGTGGATCAAAGTAGCCGGTCTTCTCAAAGGGGGGTACGCTAACGCCAATGGAATGGTGGCCCTGAATGGAAAGTTGTACATGATGAAAGACGATGGAGAGAGCTACGCGACAGGCTACGTGGAAATGTATGACCCGAAAAGGAATAAGTGGACCAACTTGGGAAAACTTGCCAAACCAACCGGTCGCAATGAGGCTGTAGTTATGTGACCTTTAGTACGTTGGTTGAGTAAATATTGATTGGACTGCTATAACAGAGCCACACAGTACTGTGGATCAGGTACCTGTACCTGATTATCAGGTAGATTTGCAATACCCACCTGATACCTACCTGATACCTGATCGGGTACTTTCGATCTGTACCTACCTGATTTTGGGTATTTTTGGTCTGAAACAGGTACAGGTATCAGGTACAAACAAAAGGCATTAAATGGTAGTTTTAGACAAGTTTGTTCATTAAAAAAAGCGTGTTGGAAAGTTAGTTCTTCAAAATTTTCCCGCCCTGGTTGGGCTGTGGCCCAATCTGGCCTCTTCAAACTACAAAAACCGCTAATTTTGTACTCACAATGCTTTTTTCAAAACAGATTTTGAACGTAAATTTTCAAAATTTTCTCGCCCCTGTTTAACCATAGCCGATACAAATCTCAAAATAGGTTACACTCCGTTTGCAAAATGCTGGGTAAGCCACTGAGTAGAGGGACATATTGGTAAAAGGGTTTACAAGAACCTTTCTCTGCCTGGCAAAGATCAACACCACCAGAGATGGATGTCCAAACCGATTCAGCAGCCGTACAGTAATTTTGAAAGTGTGTTTTTGGCATTTTATGCAGTTTCATGACGAAACGAAAAATCGTAAAACGACCGTAACTAAACTGATTTTAGCTGCCTTTCAAGCCTAAATTGGTATTTTGAGCGATTTTTCGGCTAAAATCTGGATTGTAACTTTTTTAACAAAATACCTTATACCTAATACCTGATACCTGTATTTTTGTGAATACCTACCTATACCTGATACCTGATTGGGTACTTTTGAAATACCTGTACCTGATACCTGATATTAGGTACCTACTTTCTCAATACCTGCCCACTGTACCATACAGCAGGATATGGAGACAAACCTCCCATGTACTCACCACATCAATTCCAACCAATAGGGGCAAATGAACACTTTGACGCGGTACTTTAGTTAACAGTCAGGCACTTAACGCCGTTTATGGTACAGACACCACATAAGGTGCCGGTACCATATATGGTACTGGTACCTAGGGTACCGGTACCATATATGGTACCACTACAGGCCCCGAACGTGGGGGTACCATATATGGTACCGGTACCATATACGTAAGGTGACGGTACCATATATGGTGCCGGTACCATATATGGTACCACTACCCTCGGTACCGGTACCATATTATGTGGTGCCACCTTATATGGTGTCGGTACCATAAACGGCGTTAAGTGCCTGACTGTTAAATTGAATGAAAGGTGAAAAAGTTAGGCATGATGTGCAATGGCGTAGCTGGGAATCGAACCCAGCACCTTTGGATTGCCGGTCCTGCGCTCTAACCTCTAAGCTACATGGCGATGCCCAACTAACACCTTAAACTCAGTATTTGAGAAAATGGTCTCAGTGGTAGCTGTCCCAGTTCCTTTTGTCTCAACACATGTGTGGTTGCTATTGTAGCTTTAGGTGCTTAGGCAGCTGCAGTCGGTTCCCATTTACCTACTCGCTGTCACCAGCTTTCGGTGGCCTGGGTTGGGCTTTGTGCCGACGGCTAACTCTTTGCGGCAAGAAACTTGCCCCGGAGAGAGGATGAGCGCTCAAGCACGCGCACAGTGGCTTTGCGGCCTAAACCACTACACCAACTGTGCCGGCGAAGTAAGTGACTAAGTGGGCTTGTCTTATCAACTGCTAATTAGCGATGTTTGATTTAAGTATTAGCTGCTATGTAGTTTCTTTCAAAAACTCTCTGAACTTCTCTTGAGCTAAGTCTAGTTATGAATTATGCGTCTTTTTGTTACTGATTTATCGTGACATACAGAAGTGATGTTTCACAACCTGTTTATACACAGTGGCTTTGCGGCCTAACCAATATAGCCCCCCAGCTGCAAACCATGTTCGACTGGCGCACACCCCAGCAGTTCCCGTTTTTAAGAGTCGTTCTCTGGTCAGATCGCGTTTTGGTCCTTTGCCCTATTCAGACCCAAAATTGAAACTTTGAGCTAGAGAGCTGTAAGTTGGTACACTAATAGATACTTATGAGTTATCTTTCAGCTGCAAAGGATTAATGGATCTGACGCTTCTGTCCTGAGATATAGCCTTCCGAAAATCGGTCTGCTTAACTATGGGACCAAAATTTCAAACTCGAATTTCTCGCTTCATACTCGGAATTCGGACCTAAAAATTGGGGGTTTTAGAGTACTTTTAGACTGCTTTAAGAAACTTTCGTCAAATTTTCGCTTTCAGAAAAAAAATTTTTTTCGCCCCCTTTGCGCCCCCCTAGCTCGTCTGGAACCCCCCCAACCCAGTTTTTTTTATTTCATAAAAATGTTGCGCTATCAATTACCTACCGTTTGCTGTGAAACATTGTTTGCTCAGACCCGAAAAACGTGAGAAAATTGAGGTCAAACATGTCCCGGTCGCAAAATTTTCGCACTTTTCTCAGGTCAAATATTTCCAAGTCCGGTTTTCCACTTACTAGTACGAATTCGGACTGAAAAATTGGGGGTTTTAGAGTACTTTTAGACTGCTTTAAGAAATTTTTGTCAAATTTTCGTTTTCAGAAAAAAATTTTTTTCGCCCCCTTTGCGCCCCCTAGCTCGTCTGGAACCGCCCCAACCCAGTTTTTTTTATTTCATAAAAATGTTGCGCTATCAATTACCTACCGTTTGGTGTGAAGCATTGTTTGTTCAGACTCGAAAAACGTGAGAAAATTGAGGTCAAACATGTCCCGGTCGCAAAATTTTCGCACTTTTCTCAGGTCAAATATTTCCAAGTCCGGTTTTCCACCTACTAGTACGAATTCGGACTTAAAAATTGGGGGTTTTAGAGTACTTTTAGACTGCTTTAAGAAATTTTTGTCAAACTTTCGTTTTCAGAAAAAAAAATTTTTTTTCGCACCCTTTGCGCCCCCCTAGCTCGTCTGGAACCCCCAACCCAGTTTTTTTATTTCAGAAAAATGTTGCGCTATCAATTACCTACCGTTTGGTGTGAAGCATTGTTTGCTCAGACTCGAAAAACGTGAGAAAATTGAGGTCAAACATGTCCCGGTCGCAAAGTTTTCGCACTTTTCTCAGGTCAAATATTTCCAAGTCCGGTTTTCCACCTACTAGTCGGAATTGGGACTTAAAAATTGGGGGTTTTAGAGTACTTTTGGACTGGTTTAAGAAATTTTTGTCAAATTTTCGTTTTCAGAAAAAAAATTTTTTTTCGCCCCCTTTTGAGGTAATTGATAGCGCAACATTTTTCTGAAATAAAAAAAAACTGGGTTGGGGAGGTTCCAGACGAGCTAGGGGGGGGGGCGCAAAGGGGGCGAAAAAAATTTTTTTTCTGAAAACGAAAATTTGAGAAAAGTTTCTTAAAGCAGTCCAAAAGTACTCTAAAACCCCCAATTTTTAGGTCCGAATTCCGAGTATGAAGCGAGAAATTAGACTTTGAAATTTTGGTCCCATAGTTAAGCGGACCGATTTTCGGAAGGCTATATCTCAGGACAGCAGCGTCAGATCCACTAATCCTTTGCAGCTGAAAGATAACTCATAAGTATGTATTAGTGTGCCAACTTACAGCTCTCTAGCTCAAACTTTCAATTTTGGGGTCTGAATACTGAAACTCGATCGGTTCAGAGAACGACTCTTAAATTGTTCGCGCCGCGCGAATTGGCCGCGAACTGTTCGATATGAGTCATACACACGTTATAAGAGTCAGTTCGCGAGAGAATCG
>JASANB010000888.1:0-103842 GCA_030248155.1 Sabatieria punctata | reverse complement strand
GGGGGGCCAACCCCCCCCTCAGCCCCCCCTTTGCCCATGTCTGCCGGTACCGGTGCCATATGGCACCACTCTATTCAGATTTCGTACCATATATGGTACCACCACAGGCCCCGAAGGTGGGGTACCATATAAGGTGCCGGTACCATATATGGTGGCGGTACCATAAACGGCGTTAAGTGCCTGACTGTAATCGTTGACGAACACAAAAGCTACAGCAAGAGACGACAGAGATAAATGACCCAGTCTGCCTGATAAAGGCACAAGGTCGCCTGCATACTTGAGAGATCTGAGCATTCGCTCTTGGTAGAGTTGGTTTGAGCAGTACTTAACGTAGGGCTCGAAATTGGTCTGAAAATTGGCCGCCAGCACAGAGCAGACATCGGTGAGTAGCAGGTTTTTCTCCAGATGAGCTTCCAAATCCTCCAGCAGTCTGAAAGAAAGAATGACCTTTCAATCCGACAAACAAATCGGTTATGATTTTGTCCCCGCCAGGCCGACTATATAATAGCAGTGTTGGCCTTCCATTGGCCGCGCAGCCATTGACTCCATCTCAATCAAATATAATGCACCAGCATAGATAGACTCGCTGCTCTGTGACACCCGGACAATTGATTCCTTACAACCATCATGTCTCCCTAGCAAGAGGGAGACCCTAGCTATACACGAGCCAGGGGAATGGGTTATCCCAGTTGGAAACCCCTTTTTTTCACCTAACTAACCACTTACCTTTTAGGACTCTAGCCAAAATATATAAGCAGACATGGGCAAAGTGGGTTGACCCCCCTCTCTTAGGTGGCCGCTACCAGGAATGTTTTGGATAAACTATGTACAGAAAATTATGATAAAATTCTGCCTTGCTTATGTGTAAATGAGCTCAAAATAGCCTTTTTAGAATGATAATTCAAATAAAAAAAAGTTGATTTTAGCAAAAGAATCGGACTCTGGTTTGCCACCGCTGCGAAACTCCATCTATCTACTGCCGCTGTCCCTTCTCAAAATTTGAAAATTCCCAAAATAGCTACTTTTAGCGTTATTATTACGCAATTAATGTGCTGAAAATTCACTGCCAAATGTTTTAAAGTAAAGAGTAGAGTAAAGTAAACAGTAGAGTAAAGTAAGTATTTTCACTTTAACTGTTTGTGTAAGTATTTTCACTTAAAGAAACAGAGAGCGCGTCTGAACGACAGACCAGGAGCAGTGGCGTATCCAGGGGTTGTAGGGTGTGCACACCCCCCTTTGCGGTGGAGGTAGGAAGAAAAAGTCTGTCAAAAATATAAGAAACTAATGAATTATGTACTAAAACTGTCTAATTTGTGCTCAGAATGCCTTCTAAATGCGTTTTTGAAGGCTAAATTTTCAAAATTTTCTCGCCCTGGTCGGGCAGAAGCCCAACCAGGCCATTATAAACTACTAAAACTTGTAATTTCTGTTAATTGTAAGCTCGCAATGCGTTTTAAACGCGTTTTTGAAGGCTAATTTTGCTAAATTCTCTTACCTTGGTTGGGCAGTGGCCCAATCAGGCACTTTCATAATTTTACACACCCCCTTTCCAAAATCCTGGATACGCCACTGACCAGGAGTCGTCAAATTAATTGACATTACGTAGCCTAACAAAATACTGCTGCAGGTTTTAGTTTCCACAATTTTTTACGATTAGTTTAATTTTGGCACCCTCCTTCTCTTCCTATCACTCTATCAGTAAACCCTCCTGTTACATGTAAGCTAGAAGGGCGGTTTCTTATGTCATAAAACGCGGCAGACAAACAGCCAGACCATACATGCACTACCGGAGTTTTCCACATAATATCCCAGGGGATATAACACGGAAAATCACGTTTCTCGGCGAAAACATTGCCGCCAGTTAATATCCCAGGGATATTAACTGGACGAAGCCATGGGATATTAACTGGCAACGGCATGGGATATTAAGCGGAACAATGTTTTAACATAGATACAGTATGCGTGTGTAAAGAAAATTATTACAAATTTGACATAAACATTGTCACCAAATAATATCCCATGGGATATAAAGCGGAATAAGGGTCCATGTAATATCCCAGTGGGTTATTAAGTGGGGTGGGATACTAAGTGGAAATCTCCGGTAGGGGGTTTGGGGGTTACCCCCCTGCTGGAAAGGCCAAACCCCCCCCTCACCCCCCCCCCCCGAGACAGGTTAAGGGACCCCTCCCCGACCAAAAAATACAAGTGGTGGTAGTGGCTCCAGTATTAACAAACTGGGTCAGAAATCACTAATTTTTAGCCTAAAATTCACTTGAAAAGCCTTTGGAAACCGAATTTGGCGTTTCCACTGCTGATATTTAAGAAAAATCGCTGTTTTTGGAAGCTCTTTTTGTCATTTTTTGCTTGTTTTTAGCTTTAAAACGCTATTTGACAGCTTAAAATAGCGATTTTTAGCGTCCTTACTGAAAAAAACGTGCTAAAAACGCATTTCTAGGCGTTTTGGAGCTTTTTAAAATTCGGGACCCCCCACCTGGGCGAAACCCCCCCCCCCTCGACCCCCCACCTGAGGAAAACCCCGCTACCCCCAGGTCGGCCCGGAGCTGTTACATGTATGAGCCAGACTAAGAGTTAAGTAAAAGAAAAAGACAAAACGGTGATGGAAACAACTGACCTCTCGCTGCAGTCGCGCACGGCCAGAATATTGCTGAACAGATGCTTCCGCTCTCGTTTGTCTATGACCGTATTGACTCCAGACGCCGACTTGCGACCTGCAGATTGTTAGTTTCGCTTACGATCACACTGTACCGATCATTTTTAATAATTCTCATTTCTCAGCTAATTCAAGGAGTACGGCTCCGAAACTTTCAGCAATGTTTGGTATTGCCATTGGGCATAAGATATTGAGCGGGCAGCCCTGCAGCTTAGAGGGCATTAAAATTGGGCAATTTCAATGCGACCAGTAAAATGACGATTCTGAAGATTTTTTCTATTTCCGAAAAACACTACGGGCAAGGTTTCCTTCACGCCGAACAGACTTTAAATATGGTTGTTGTTGTTGTTGTAACTTTTTGTCCTTTGGACTAGGAGTAGCCAATTGCTATAGAGCAGGAAGAGACAAAAGGTCCGGCAGCCTCCTTAACAACAACCCTCTCCTTTTGCTGTCGGTGTGTGCAAGACAGCTAAGGTTTGGTCCCCATTTATCTACTTGCCATTACTGACTTTCGACGGCCTGGGTTGGGCTTTGTGTCGACTACTTCCCATCGCCTCGACAGGTTTCCAACCCACAAACACACCGCTTCCACGGGTGCCGGGGCCGCCGTGACAAACGGGATAGCGTAAACTACCCATGGCCAAGACCGCTAGCCTAGGTACGGTACCATATGATGCGCTACCAAAAAGGGCGTTAAGTGAGAGAAAAGAGTACCGCAAAGCTCGGCGTCTGCCATGAAGTGGGTGATGAGAACGTTGAGCGAATCGAGGTAGGAGGCCTCACTAGTGATAACCTCGAACATGGCCTCCTGCAGTCTCAGCTGGTGCCGGTCGAGCTTGTCCCACAGTCGCGCCTCTGCCACCTCCGGCAGCTCGCACCAGAGACAGCGCTGACTGCCCAACGCACTCGACATGGTGAGCTGTTCTCGGCTCACTTTGGTGCCGGTCGATTCCACACTTTCCTGCCCGGTCGACGTTGAACTGATCGAGTCGTTGCGCTCCACCTGACCGAGAAATTGTTGGTTGGCTGGTGTAAAAATAGAAAATTTCCAAAACCACTGTTTCAGGTGGCTGGGTAGCCCTACAAGCACCCCGGCCCGTCGACACTCTAACCTAAACAGGGTGGACCATAGTCAGGCACTTAGGGGCCGGGCCGTCTATAAACTATGACGTTAAAAAATTCAAAATTTTGCACCTCCACCCCTCTCCCAACCCCCCTAAACGTTCTTGACTGACACCCCCATTAAACTTGGTACTGTTTCAGACATTGAAAATGTACATAGTACAGTAGAAGCTACGAAAAAGAAACTTTTTGACAGTTAACTACCGTTTTGGCAGTTGGAAACATGAACGGTGTCGAGTTTCCCTTGTAATACAGTTGCGGACAAAAGCTTCTTGGGCACCTAAGAAACGTCGACCTTTTCCGACGTTCAACCAACCACCCCCACGCCCCTCTCTGAACGTCGCAGTTTATGGACGGCCCCTTAACGCCGTTTATGGTACCGACACCATATACGGTGCCGGTACCATAACGGTGGTACCCCTACCTTCACATTGGTACCGGTACCATATGCTACCACTCTGTTCAGATTTCGTACTATATATGGTTACCGGCACCAATGGCCATGGGTAGTGGCACCATATATGGTGACGGGTACCATTACCACCACAGTCGCCGAACGTGGGGGTACCATAATATGGTACCACTACCCTAGGTACCGGCACCATATATGGTGTCCGTACCATAAATGGCGTTAAGTGCCTGACTGATATATCAATCATCAGTTGCGGCGATTGTAATCCACGATGCCACTAAAGTCGGTCTCAAAATCTTTGGCGCTTTGGGCATTTATACGCAGGCAGTGCAAACCCCATACATGCACATTTGCTCTCACAAATTGACGTAATGGCGGCCATTCGAAATTATAAAAGGGTCGGGAATCGGTCTTTTTTATGGTCAACATCTACAGGGTGTGCCAGAAAAAATAACCCAGCAGATTTTTCGCTGTAGCAACCGCAAATCTCAACCGATTTTCATGAATCCTTTTTTAAATGAAAGATAAATAAATCCTTAAAAGACTGCTTAAATTTTCATTAATGTCCTCTGCTTAGTTCCTGAGATATTGGCTCTCAAAATCAAAACAGTCATTCTGGCAGTGAACAAGAGGGATTTATTATTATTCTGCACTTCATAATAAAACGGATTTCTGCTACTGCTAAGGGCTATTGGAGGGTTTACAGGTGACACAGAAATTCGGTTTACTTCAACACTAAAGTATCATTAGCCCCAGCAGTAGGAATCTGCTTTATTATGAAATGCAATGGAATCGCTCTTGTTCTTTGTCAAAATCTGTTTCGACTTAGAAGGCAAATATCTCAAGAACTAAACTGTGAATCTCAATAAAAATTGCACCAATCTTTAAAGAATTTATCAATCTTTCATTCAAAAAAGGGTTCATTCAAATCGGTTCAAATTCACGGTTGAAAAAGTAAAAAAATCTGCTGGGTTGTTCTTTATCACTCTTGTTCATTGCCAAAATCTCTGGTTTGACTTTGAGGACAAATATCTCAGGAACTAAGCAGGCTATCTTAATAAACTTTACATCAGTCTTTCAAGAATATATTTATCTTTCATTTAAAAAAGGATTCATTCAAATCGGTTCAAATTCACGGTTGAAAAAGTAAAAAAATCTGCTGGGTTGTTCTTTATCACTCTTGTTCATTGCCAAAATCTCTGTTTTGACTTTGAGGACAAATATCTCAGGAACTAAGCAGGCTATCTTAATAAACTTTACATCAGTCTTTCAAGAATATATTTATCTTTCATTTAAAAAAGGATTCATTCAAATCGGTTCAAATTCACGGTTGAAAAAGTAAAAAAATCTGCTGGGTTGTTCTTTATCACTCTTGTCCATTGCCAAAATCTCTTGTTTTGACTTTGAGGACAAATATCTCAGGAGGAACTAAGCAAGCTATCTTAATAAACGTTACATCAATCTTTCAAGAATATATTTATCTTTCATTTAAAAAGGATTCATTCAAATCGGTTGAAATTTGCGGTTGCTACAGCAAAAAAAATCTGCTGGGTTATTTTTTCGGCGGACCCTGTAAATTGCCCACACCACAACGAAGCCGAGGCGTGCCGGCGGTTTTCGAAGGTACGTAGTTTAACTATTTTCTAGCCAACGATCAGTAATTGGGAGGCAACAGTCACCTTGGCAGCGAACTGGTTGCGCAAGTAGTACTGGTAGAGAGGTTGCGTGCCAGTGAAGCGACTGTTGTAGAGCGGCTGCAACTCTTCACTGCTGGGCGCCCCACTGGTGGTCAGATCATCCCTAATTGGCTCTGATTCAGACGTTCCATTCTCGGTCATAGTAGCGGTCGGCGACGGAGAACGTTGCTCTTCTTTGCTGCGGGTCATCTCCTGATGGTAGGAGCCTCTGAGGGTAGAGGTTCCGTCGTCCTCGCTCTCCTCCAGAGTTGGCTCCTCGTCCATGTGACCGTTGGCAGCGCTCACAACCAGAGGAACCGGCGATGGGGCAGCTGAAACAATTCCGTACCTACATACAACTTAACTGGTACAGGAGTGGAGATGTTGATTGAAAATTTTACAATGGAAAAAAGGAAATTTTCTTGGGGGTCGGAAAAAAATGGACAAATATTCAACCGAAAGTACTGATATTTTCGAAATTACTGACACCCTTAGACCCCCATGGACCCCTAGACCCAGACATGGGCTAGCATTTCGGCTGATGGGGGTAGAATTTTCAATTCCTGAGGGGGGCTGATGGGGGGTAGGAGCGCCTGATGGGGGGCGAAAATCAGGCTTTTTTGGCTTATTTTTCATTAAAATAAGTTAAAATTAGCTATTCTGAGCTCATTTACGCCTATTCCAGGCATATTTTTATCATAATTTTCTATACAAAATTCTTCCCAAAAATTCCTGATGGGGGTAGCGGCCGGCTGATGGGCGGGGGTAGACCAGAGCCTGATGGGGGACCAACCCCCCTCAGCCCCCCCCTTTGCCCATGTCTGCCTAGAGCCCCACTGGTTGGCCATCGGTGCCGGTACCATATGGTACCACTACCATGGTACGAAATCTGAACAGAGTGGTAGGTACCGGTACCAATCCGAAGGTAGGGGTACCATGATACCGGTTGCATGGTGACGGTGGTACCATATATGTATGGTGCCACTGCCCTAAGTAACTGTACCATATTATGGTACCACACCACTACACTAAGTACCGGTACCATATACCATAAACGGCGTCAAGTGCCTGACCGTAAAATGCAATACTTATCTGTACTTTCACTTCTTCTCGATCACGCTTAGTTCAGTTTAGTTGGTAGTCTAAACGTACGGTCGAAATTCTCCGGCGACTCCGCCCTCTCCGGCCGCTGATTGGCTGGCGCTTCTTCGTCGCTGGACCAGTGCTCCGAGTCGGACCAATCATCGTCGTAGAGCTCGTCCTCTTGCTCTGTGGTCAGCGGGAAATGAATGGAGGCGACCATATCGTCGCTGGGGGAGGCGGGGTTCGACACCGAACCGGTCGGCTGATTGTCTGTCTGATGCAGTTTGGCCCTGCGTTTCCTGCCCAACGTCATCGTCTGCGGACTGGCCGAACTGACTCGCAGTTTGATTTTTCCCACCTCAAACAGTGCTCACTTTTAAGAGGTGGTCCGCCGAAGTTTGAGGTTTCAGGCCACACATAGGGGGACTAATACAGTCAGGAACTTAACGCCGCTTACGGTACCGACACCATATAAAGGTGCCGGTACCATTTATGGTACCCGTACCTAGGGTACCGTCACCATATATGGTTACCATATATGGTGCCCCCACGTTCGGCGACTGTGGTGGTACCATATAAGGTACCGTCTCCATATATGGTACCCCTACCCATGGCCATGGGTGCCGGTACCATATGGTACCACTACCATTACGAAATCTGAACAGAGTGGTACCATAATATGGTACCACCACAGACCCCGAAGGTGGGGTATGGTGTCGGTACCATAAACGGCGTTAAGTGCCTGACTTTAATAGTGCCAAAATCTTTTGATTCGTCTGAAAATCGACGGAATGGCGGTAATTTCAGATTATTCGGAAAACTCGAAAAATGGCCGGACGGTCTTTTTTTATGGCCAACAGTCCAGCAAATGGCCCAATAAAAGTTGCCTCACAAAACTGAAGCGGAAAATCGTTGCGAGTATCCCCCCCCCAATTGCTAACCTAACCCCTGTAAACAAAATAAATGCTCGTCTGAACAGTCAGAATAAAGAGCGACTTTGAAAGTTGCACGGAAAACCAGTCCTGACCTACCAAAAAACTGGAACTGGTTAATCTTTTAAAATCTTTCAGCTCACCTGTTTTTTGAGATTGACTCTAATGTCGCTCTTAATACGCAGCAGACCCTCGATCGACGGCTGTGAGAGCGGCCGGAAATGTTTGAGCTTGGGAATCCGGCGTTTCTTGCTCTCTCCCACGATCAAGGAGTTGGCTTTTTCCGGCGAACTCGGCGAACTGACCGATTGGTAGGCGCTTTGCTCGGAAACTGCTGTGCGTGAGGCGGCAGACACGTTGCACTCCGGCTGTAGACTGTCATCAGACAATCTGAAGTTTACAGTAAACACTGGATTGATTGTCCGGGGACGTCTAGCCCCTGCCTTAGGCCGCACTGCACACCCACATCCTGCCCTTCTTTCGCTACTAGCCTAAACACATGCTTGGTGTCAGTCTGGGCGGGTCTCAGTGTAGCTGTCCCCGTTCCCCTTTGTCCCAACACATGTGTGGTTGCTATTGTAGCTTTAGGTGCTTAGACAGCTCCGGTCGGTTCCCATTTACCTACTCGCTGTCACCAGCTTTCGGTGGGGCTTTGTGCCGACCACCAACTCTTTGCGGCAAGAAACTTGCCCCGCCGAGTGGATGAACGCACGAGCACGCGCACAGTGGCTTTGCGCCCTAAACCACTACACCAACTGTGCCGACAACATGCTAAGTCTGTTATAAGCAGGCACTTGTAACATGATGGGAGACGCGCAGTTTGTCGGGAACCTTTTGGAAAGAAAGAAATTGTTTCGGTAATTCGAAGAGTCTGAAGCTTGCAGGAATGATTGCCATTGGACATAAGATATCGACCTCTAACTCAAACGGCACTAAAATTGGGGAATTTCAAAACACGATCGACATTATTTCGATAGTTACTGCAATGAAAGCGCTCTTAATCAAAACAGATCGCAGCAAGCAAGCAGTTCGACCAGCGAATGAACCTGATTTGAACTCATTGTTATGGTCTGGGTTGGTCTTTGCGTCGACTCCTCGACGGCTTTCCAACCCACTACAACTGCTAGGGATGCAGGGGCCGCCGTCACTCAGAGGCAGCGAGCTAACCACTGAGCGATGGAGGCGAGCGTCAATGAAAGGAAGTACCGTTTAAACGAGAGTAGTTTGGGCTTTTCAAGCAGACCACTGGAACCGGACTGGTAGCTGGCCGTCTCCCAACTGCTCGAACTGACCCCGCTCACACTCTGCTGCTCCTCTGCGTTAGATGACGTCTGCAACTACACTCTATTTCTACGGCCAACCACCTCTCTGTGGTAACTTGTCACTTTAAAGTATGAAAACCAAACCACCCTACTACATAAATCAGGTTAGGGCAGAAGTGGCTCAAAATAACTCTCCTATAAACTCAATTTTTCTTTCGCGACCTTTTCTTAATCAGTCTAGTTAGTCCTATTCTACTGAAAAACAAACACAAAATTTGTCATGTAACAGGTCATCGGCCGAAGGCGCAGGGAGATTGGGAAATCTGGCGCCGGCTGGGGAGTCTGAGGACAAATTCTAGGGAGGGATGGGCATTAAAAACTATCAAAAATCGTCGAGAATCGCAAATTTGGGCTCCAATATAGCTAAAAGTGCTGTTTTTAGGCGATTTTAGTGTCTGGAATTATAAAGAAATGGTGGCAATAATTTAATCAAAAAACTACCTGCCAGGAAAATCGCAGGGGGTCGGAAAAATCCTCTCGAGGGGGGCTGGTCGGGCAGACCACCGTTGAAAATTGTGTTATGCGTGTTTGTGATGTTCCAGTCTCAGAACACAAAATTTCACACAAAATTTGTTGAGAGTGTAGCTTACAGTTACAGTCATACATGGGCCGCGGGGGTGAGGGGGTTTAGCCCCTCCCCTCGCTGGCCAATACCACCCCCTCGGCCGGCCATACCCCCCCTGCCCGACCCCCTTCCCGGAGGGAGAAAAGTTTCGCTTATTTAAGGCAAAATACGCGTTTTTTGGACTTTTTCCGGGACCCGAGCCCCCCCCCCCCCCCGAGGTCTCCATACCCCTCCCTCCGGATTTTTCCGGCCCATGTATGGTTACAGTTAGATTGGCCTAAAGCGGTGATTCCGAAAGGTTAAAACTAAGGAAAGGAGATGACGCATCGGCTTATCGTATAATAGACTGTGTTCTTGCTATCACAAATGATTTACATCAGCAGTCTACTCATAGAACGCTTGGTCAGTGACTGCTCACAACAACTGGTATCTTAAATGGAACCAGTGTGTTTTTGCTTCCCACCGGCAAAGATAAACACCCTCGGAACGCCCTCTATGATTTTGGGATACAATTTAAGGGCCAATTTATTGCGGTTGCAATTTTCAAGCCCTACTAGTGAAAATCTACGAACGTCGGTTCAATGCATCACTCAATCCAATCGGAGCCCGAATCATCCAAAAATTAGCAGAGTTTATGCGAAAATTTCTTATATAGCGTCCGGTCGCCTTAGCTTCATTATTTTTCTCTGAACCAAACAACAAAATCTATTGCTTTGTTATTCCAATCAATCAATCAATACGGAAACTACTGAGTCGCTGTTTTTGCTCACAACCCAGTAAGTAGTGCCGGCGGCAGACTAGGTTATTGTGGTTTGAAGTTTAGTTTAGTTAGACGTGTAGGCGTTCTGCTCTGTTGACCTAAGCGCTGATTACGAAACGGTTTAAACCTGCAAACTGACTGAAAATGACGTCAAACCATCGACTAATCGTAACATTCCCGTCTCGCAGAGTCATACAGTAGCTGATAGAATTATGACAGTCAGGCACTTAACGCCGTTTATGGTACCGACACCATATAAGGTGCCGGTACCACATATGTTACCGGTACCGAGGGTAGTGGTACCATATATGGTGCCCCCACGTTCGGCGACTGTGGTGGTACATATATGGCATCGGCACCATATATGGTACCACTACCATATATGGTACAAAATCTGAATGGTACCATATTTTATGGTACCGGTACCAATGCGAAGGTAAGGGTACTATATGGTGCCGTTACCATATAATGTACCGGTACCTTATATGGCATCACCACAGTGGCCGAATGTGCGGGTACCATATAGGTGCCGGTACCATAAACAACTGTCTGAGTGCAGGACAGAAACTAACCGTAGTCACCACCAACTTAGTGGCAGAAGGCAGATCATTGACCAAGTCCTCCTCATCAATGTCTTCGTACTCTCCACTGTCCTCTGCATTCAATCCACTCGTCCGTCCACTCTCAGGCGGCTCCGGCGGAGCGCAAGAGGGCAGTCGCGGCGGCGTTGCATTTCGAGGCGGCAAGGGCGGCGGCAGTTCGGCGCAGACAGTCACCAAATCGGGCGGAGAGTTGCCGGGCGGCAGAGGCGGTCCGGTGACCGACTGGTAAATGTTGCCGCTGAGATTCAAGTCGGAGCCATTCATCAGCATTTCCTCTGAGCAATCCGGCAACTCAACCGCGGGCACCGGCGATCGGGAGCTGGTAGAGAAGTCCGTATCGTAACTGGCGTAGTCCACCGATTTGGCGGCCTTGGCGGTAGAAGACAAATGGACTGGTTTCGGGGGAGCGCGCGGTTTCAGCTTAGGCTTAGGCACCATTTTTGGTTTCGGGGGTGTGGCCGGGGGTGGTCTCTTGGAAGGCAGAGGGGAAGAAGTGCATTGCGGAGGAGGCATAGCTGATGGAGGCACCTGGGAGAGACGACAGTCAGCCGACGGGGACTTGGGAACTACGCACTGCTCGCTGGAGCTCGACTGAAACTGGTATTAATGACATGCACAAATCGAGGTTAGAACAGAGCCAAATAGGGACAAGGATTGCGCTAAGGACCTCCAGAAGAGTTTGGGTCAACCTTTCGGATGGTAGAGTCAAATAGACAGTAAAGCTCGTATTAGCATATTACATGAGACAGGGTGACCCCTCCCCTTCGAAATTTTGGCGACCTTGCTTGAAAGAACGAAACCTTTTCGGTCGCACCCCCTCGGCGAACTTTTTGGAGAAAGCGGTTTTATAATCTCCAAGCCCGCGTCGAAAAGTCATACCCCTCCATTTTTTCCCGGCCCATCTGTGCTTAGCGCTATGTTTTCAACCGATACAACTTAACGAGTACTGACGCCCAAACGTGTAACACAACTCCGAAGAAGAAAGCGAAGAGACAATTTTACCCTCCTCGATGATTGATTTTGACTGAAGCAACTTTCTAGCCAATTTTCTCTTTCGGTAAAGCAGTGCCTTTTTCTTTGTCAGCCCTAATTAGCTTTTTGTTTTCATGCGATTTTAGGCAACCTACGACTTTTAGCACACTACCTCCCGAATTTGGCCTAGGTCCCCCGGGGAACCCCCCCCCCCAGAGCCCTAGGGACTCTCTAGAACCCCCGCTCAGACCCGCCTTCTCCTTGACGCTACACTTGTGTTAGATGCATGAGGACAGTTCAAATAATTCGGTTACTCACCGTTTAAAAAATACATGTACGAGGGGTCCGGAGACGATTTTTCTGGCAATAAAATTGCTACAACAGATTCTTTTAGCTGTTTTGAGCCCAAAAATATCTTTTCCTGCGATTTTTGAGCGTTTTTTAAGTATCCAACCTCCTCCTCTAGAACTTGGGCTCATCCCTCACAACCGCCCGTGCCCAATGAGAAATGTCTTGTTTCGAAGTTTACCTATTCCATTCAGAAAATTGATTAGATGGGTGTGCGCAAAACTAAAATTTTGGCAGGCTTCAAAAACTACATTTTCAGCTTGAAAAGAATAAATACATCAGAGCGAAAGGCAAGCAGACCTGTAAGTCCTGGCTGGCCGCCCGTCGCATCAAACTGCTCCTGCGTCGAGAGTTTTTGGGCCTGGTAGCCGGCACAGAGACTTTCCTTCTGGACGGTTTGGCGCCCGCGACACGTCTGGAGGAGAGAGGCGAGCGAGGAGGCGTCAAGTCAACCGTCTCAAATTGCCGAGCCAACGCCCGAACGCGGCCGGCCGCCGACGAGGTCATCCTGCACTTTTATCCTCTGCAGAACTTTGTAAGCGCTCACTAACTGGACCGGTCCTGACCAAGGCAAATCGCTGAAACGCTCGGAGTAACTGGGGCGCGTCTATGGCTTCGAAATAAACGGCGCAGGAATGTGATAGGAGGGGAGTGGGATTTCTTAGGCGTCACGGAGCAGCTATTTAGGCCGTCTTTTGAATCCAAAATGCAAGCCAGCGCGCTTCTTCTGAGATAAGCAGCGGCTTGAGTTTGAGATGACTAAAGTTTACGATCCGCGCTGGCGTCGTAAATTCTAGTTTAAAACCTGGCAAAAACAATGACGATGAATCAGCGGCTGAGAAAACAAAAGGCCTACTTTTAGAAGAATCCGGCAAAAAAGTGCAGAAGAAAGGCTCCTGGACTGAGATAGATAACTTATAATACCTGTTTGACTAGCGTTTAGCGTTCTCGGGGACGGGGACCTGGTTAGACAACTGTTGTTAGAGAGCAGCAAAAACTGGGCGCCCTTTCAAATCGCTAAAAAAGTCGGCTTTGAAAGGTGGGCGCTGAGCGCTAAATTCTTTAACTCTGCTCTGCTCTGTACCGACCGAAGCGTAGGTACAAAGTCCATTCTATTCTAATAAAACCTTTGTGTAACCGACCTGCCCTAAAAAGCAGCAAAGGAAAAGAACCAACTGAGCTGATTGATAAATAATAAATTACCAAATAAAAATAGTTATCGATTACCTAGCTTAGCATTGTTTTTAGCAACGCAGCCCAGTTTTATATGGAAGAGCGATGAAGTCAGTAACAGACAGAAAATGCTCCCAGCACAACACAACGCGGCCGTAAAAAGGCCTGGGCCGGCCAAACAATGAGTGGGCTGGATGGTTGGGCAGGGCTGTCACCCCTGACCAAGAGACCACGCTCCTACTGCCAGTAGCACAGCGAGCGACAAGCTAGCGAGGCAAGCTTAGCCAGGGAGCTGGCGGCAAGCATGACTCATCGAGCGGAGGGAAAGGGACGACTGATAAATTTTATTCTTTCTAGCACAAAGTACACATAACGAGAAGCTGTGCGAGTGCATGACTCAGCCACTAATTGAGTGAGAGCCGTTAGACGATAATAACTAATGAGCTGGTGAACTACGCACCAGTGTTGCCAGGTTGGGGGAATTTCCGCCAAAATTGGGGGAATTGTTTTGCGTTTGGGGGAGAAATTTCGTTTGGGGGAGTGGGGGATTTTTTCAAAATCTGGGGGCATTCTTGGGGGAATTTTTGGTCAGTAATTTTCTGGTATTTTTAAGCTTTTTACCAGTATTAGTGCCAATTTCGACTATTGTACCTATATATTTTTACAATTCGATGCTATTATTTTTTGCTGTAACATGTTTGCAGTACCGTTTTTATCTATCGAACCTATTAGCGACTGAAAATCCAAATAGATAAGCTTTTAGGCCTAAGTAGGCATCGTTTTCATTCTCACATGCTTAAGATATAGGTACCGATAATAGAACACATAGGCAGGTATGGAACATCGTGTTTTTTTTGTTGTGATACAATAGGCTAAATTTTCTTATGTACATGGAGGAATGTTTCAGGCGTTTTAGCTGGCAAACCGTAGATAAACTTTTAAAACTCAAATCAAGCATTGTTCTGACTAAAAGTTTTGATTTGTATTAGAATTTCCTTAAATAAAAATTTAGACGAAAGTATCATTTTTGAAAAATGAATTATATTTTACTTTGAAAGCATTTTTCATAGGATAATTAAAAATTTCTTGAATTTCAAACTTTCATTTACCCCAAACGTTTTTTGCTTGAATTTTTTCTAAATAAATCAGGCTTGCGGTTTATGAACTACATTTTCAGTTTTTAAAAAGTTTAATTATTACGGATCAAGTTCTTTTGTGCCATTTTTACACAAGCAAACCCTACTTCTACGTTTTAACGATGTTATGCAATCCAATTAGAGGAAAACAGCAATAAATGGCCTCTGCAGAGTACCGTTGTCAAGTAAATTAAAATTAAAATCAAATTAAATTCAAAAATAATATACTTACGAAGAGTAAATTAAATGGCAAGTAAATTAAAATAAAATTAAATCTCTGACAAAAATGACGAAGCAAGTAAAAAGTAAATTAAATTAGATTGAAAAGGCCGAAAATTTTACTTTCAATTTACTTCTAATTTACTTCTAATTTGCTTCACTGACCATTCAATCTGAGGTTGTTGTCGGCTCTCGCAAAGCTAGCTACTTGCTGTTATTCTGTGCTCTTTCAGTGTGTCTATTTGACTGCACCACATATGCTCTCCCTGTTAAAAGCTCATCCACTGTGCTGCAGATACCATACAACTCATAGTTTGGTTTGACCTGTCCAACCAAACAAAATAGTAAATTTAAAACCATATTCTCGGCAAGTAGCTTTAGGGACTGAACTAGCGAGACATTTCACCAAAAGTCTGTAAAATATGAGAATAGACATTTTCGCCCCTTAATTTAGTTACAAACAAACCAACGGATTTCCCTCTAAATACAATGTAGTGATTGGTCAGGAGGACTGATACCTATACACCTTACTTAAGGTATATACGTGCTGTTTGCAGAAACGAAAAATGGTGATTTGCTGGTTTCTCAACTGTCAAAACTTGTTTCTCAAAAATCTCGCTTCAAATCCTGCACTGGTATACGTGCAGTACAGAACAAGAAACTATAGTTTCGAGTAACCACCGATGCGTGAAAGCACGTTTGTTTCATAAAAATGAAACCTATCATTGAATACGAGCATTAGGTATCTATTAGCTTTTTGTCTGCTGTTCCTGTACTGTTTCTGGTTTGGCAAATTAAGAGGTGTATGGTATCTGCTGTTCCTAGAAAAAAGTAATTAGTAAAAGGCATTGAACGAACAACTGCATTTTGCCGAGAACACGACGACACTATTTGAAGAGGTTAACAAACCGATGGAGTTAGATTTCATAGCGTTTTTAGTTTAGCGGAAATCGGCACTCAGATATTCAATCATTTTAGCTTTTCCATAACTATTTGTATGGAAAAGTAAATTAGAATTTAATTAAAAGTTGAAAGTAAATTAAAATCTTAAGATGAAGCAGTATGAGGATGAAGTGTTGAACGCTCCTTCCAGCAGCTCTCCAGCTCAGCAAATTTCGGCGCTCGACTTTTGGTCTTCCAAGCAAAACACCAGTCTGAAGGAGCTTGCTGAATTTGCTATAAATATTTTGTGCGTGCCAGCTACCTCTGCTGGAATTGAACGGGTATTTTCCATGACTGGTGATTGTGCAATGCGGTAGGAGAATCAGAATCAGTGCTGAAACACTAAGTCTGAAATGTATATCAAATTCAACCGTGATTTTTTGCCGTGAAATGTTGTGTTTGTCTTGCTCTCTTGCTGCTCTTACTTCGTTACGTTATTGCTAGTGCCATAAAGTATGTGCTCTAGAGTTCTTGACAACTGAAATGCATTACTGGATCAAGAGTAGTTGTTTCCACGCTTTTCTGGCCAAAAAGGGTGAGTTAAAAAATATGTATTTTATGTACATATTTTTGAAAAAATGTTATGTATTATGTATATGTATTCGTCATCGGAAAACATATACAGTATAGATAAAAAAATGTCCCATCGCTTTTTCGGCCTTCACTCAAACGTTTCGTTCTCAGTCACTTCTTTACCGATTTGGCTCAAATTTTCAGCAAAAATTAACAACATGGTTGGCTAAATAGTCTGCAAGTGTGGTGCCAAAATTCCGATTCATACTGGTTTTATGACCCGAAAACTAGGAATGAGGGTGGTCCACGCAAATTTATTTTTTTTCGGTAATACAAGGAGTACAGGCCTGAAACTTGCAGGAATGATTGGTGTTGCTATTGGGCATAACATACTAAGCGGGCAGCCCTGTAGCTCAAAGGGCACTAAAATGGGGGGAATTTCAAAAACATGACGAAATATGACTTTTCTTCGTAAAACCGGTAAAATGACGATTCTAAAGATTTTCAATTTTCAAAAAACGATGCAGGGATGGTTGCTATGGTGTGGAACAGAGCTTGAATATCAGGTTCATTTATTTGTCGAACTTCCTGCTACAATCTATGTTGATTAACAACAGATTCAGTGCTTTGATTCTAGAAGGTGCAGATTTCTTAACTATGGGATTTTCACTCATGTTTTTGAAATTCCCCCATTTTAGTGCCCTTTGAGCTACAGGGCTGCCCGCTTAGTATGTTACGCCCAGTAGCAACATCAATCATTCCTGCAAGTTTCAGGACTGTACTCCTTGTATTACCGAAAAAAATAAATTTGCGTGGACCACCCTCATTCCTAGTTTTCGGGTCATAAAACCAGTATGAGTCGGAATTTTGGCACTAAACTTGCAGAATATTTAGCCAACCATGTTGTTAATTTTTGCTGAAAATTTGAGCCAAATCGGTAAAGAAGTGACTGAGAACGAAACGTTTGAGTGAAGGCCGAAAAAGCGATGGGACATTTTTTTTATCTATACTGTATGTATATGTTATGTATTCCACAAATTCAGTATTTTGCCAACAGTAGACTGGTTTCGAACCCACCCACTACAACCGCTAGAGATGCAGGGGCGGCCGTGCCTCAGAGGCAGGGAGCTACCCAGTGAGCCAACTTAGCGACCCGCTGTTGGGTTTGTGGGTGCGGGGCTTGTTATAGGAGAGCCGGATTGGCACGGCCGCGTGCTGCGCAGGTCATACTACCAGCAGCCGGACCAACGAGTTCATACAGGGTTTGCCTGCATGTTGTGTTGGGCCCAGTATACAAAGCATAGAATAATCCGGTGATGCGTATGTACGTACGTATATTTTCGTGTACCAGAAAACACGCACAGATTCTTAATTAACTTCAATGTCTCGACTCTAGCTACTGAGCACATGTCAGTCAGACCACGACCTATGCATATAAATTGCTTATAACACAATCACATAATCATTATTGATTGTTGTGATGTGATGTCGAGTCAAAGCCAGCTTTAATTTTGAATTACTCGACCAGGAAAACAAGTCCGGTAACTTACTGAATTTTGAAATTAGTCGTTTTCTGGGAAATTTTGGATTTTCAACAATCACAGAAGTGTAATCTGAGCCTAATTGACCTTGTAACTTGTCGGCAAGGTGCAGATAGTCGTTTCCTACGCAATGTACTGACAGTTCTATATAAAAATTACACGGTTTTGTGATGTGCAGTGCATGCATGCGTAAACTGTGGTCTCACTAACTACAGGGTGTCCCAAAAAAATGACAACATTTCTTTTTGCTGCCATTTTCGCAAATTTTGACCAAATTGTCTGAAATTTGAAACATAAGTGCCAAAAAAGTGGGAATTTTATGTGTTAAAATTTGGTGCATCAGGATTGACTCAGTCCTGAGAAATTCAACAATATATAAAATTGCGAAATTTCAATTAAATGTAGAAACAGCATAAAAAATGGAAACTTTTCTTTTTGCTGTATCTTCTTTAATTTATGTCGGAATTGGATGAAGTTTTGAATATATGCGCAGATATTTTGTAGGTCTAAAGTTCTGGCATTAATCAGTCCATTTCGCTAGTTCTGGAAACTAAAGAAAATCAGAGTTTTTACTGCAGCAAAATGAAGAACGTGCAAACTCTGAGAACCAAGGCATAAAACACCATCCATATGACCTCCGTTTGAGTTAATACACTGCTGCAACCGTTTCCCATAAGCATCATAAACATTTCTTAGCATGTTTGGGGTGACAGACTGAATTACGCTTACAGGAGCTTCGTTACAGCTAAGGGGCGCGAAAATCAATGTTGTCGTTGTATTGTGATCGGGATTTTTTAGGTCAAGAGCTGGGCTGGGTTCATGCGCCAACTTTTGATCTGCAAATGAACCCGTTACTCTGCGCATATATTCAAAATTTCATCCAATTCCGACCTAAATTAAAGAAGATACAGCAAAAAGAAAAGTTTCCATTTTTGATGCTGTTTCTACATTTAATTGAAATTTCTCAATTTTATATATTGTTGAATTTCTCAGGAC
The DNA here is from genome assembly GCA_030248155.1 of Sabatieria punctata. Taxonomy (NCBI): domain Eukaryota; kingdom Metazoa; phylum Nematoda; class Chromadorea; order Araeolaimida; family Comesomatidae; genus Sabatieria; species Sabatieria punctata. Next base: position 84,857 of record JASANB010000888.1, on the reverse strand, counting down.
TGGGTCAATCCTGATGCACCAAATTCTAACACATAAAATTCCCACTTTTTTGGCACTTACGTTTCAAATTTCAGACAATTTGGTCAAAAATTGCGAAAATGGCAGCAAAAAGAAATGTTGTCATTTTTTTGGGACACCCTGTATTTTAGGCCGAAACTCAACCAGTACTTTCCTCGTGCTTACCGAGCTTCAAGAAATCAGCATCTATAAAAATGTTGTGTTTTTTAATGGTTTTGCGCCCTACAGAATTTGGGCTCGTGAAAGCCCTATAAATACGTTACGTAGTCAAGTAATAACCAGTTAGTCAACCCGTCCGACTACCACTACATTTTCCACAAGAAGCAGGCTGCTTTTCAAGCGTACAGTACCAAATTTTACTGATAGCGACTAAATATTTTATAAATTTGTTTCATTTTTGCTCTTTAGAAGACCAAACAACCCATTTCTCTAAAATTGTCAACCGATGATAGGTGTAAGTTAGCAAATCTATGCTTGAGATTCAAGGCAAATTCCATCGTTTCGTCAGTGCGAAAATCATGACATATACAGTACAATACCTTTCTCACGGAGCAAAGAATAACAAGAGAAAAGGCAAGAACTACTTTGATTCTACACCAAACTAAAGTGGGTTTTTGTCTATTTTGCGGCATCCTTCTGAATAGTGTTGTTTAATACCGGATGTTAACCGTAGAAATAGAAATTTTAAATTCAAAGAATTGGTCGCAAATTTTGGTTTTCTATTAAAACGTCAGCTCTTTTTAAAATATTAGCAAGGAAAACTTAGTTAAAGCTTCAAATTATCTCAGCAAATTCCTGGTACCCTCACCTCACACTAAAAAACTTGAAGAATAACCATTTGGTAACAACTTGAAGTAAATTTTTTGCAAGACATTGGAAAAGCCAGCTATTTTTCAGACCCAATACGCATTACGCAAAAATATGCAAACTTTTGGCAGAATGCGTAATAATATTGCGTAATGAAATTAAAATGCGTATGCGTATGCGTATACTAGGGACCGGCAACGGCGGCCAATTTTGCGCCGCTCCGCGTGCCTAATTTTCTTCGCACGTTTTCACCACACTGGTGTCGCGGGGATCAAAATCATGTTTTTTTAAAAAATGCGGCTAGAAAAGCTCGTTCTTTTTTATGGTTTTTTGTTTTGATTATTTTAACATAACTATTCACCCAAATCACCTTGCTATACGCTAAGCTGCGGTTGTTTTCGGCTAAAATAAGCGGAAAAACACCGTCAGTGTAAAAAAAAAGTTTATGATCTCAAAAGGTGCGCCCGACGGTATTAAAGAGGCATTGATCATCTTTCGTTTGAGCCATTTTTTTTCGGCATCGATTCAGCCAAAGATCCCGGAAATCAGATTGAAATTTTACATGGTTAAGCATAGGCAGAATCGGTATTTTTTCAGAAAACGAAAGTTTGCTCTTAAACAAAGAACAAATACAAAAGGTGCGCCCGCTTAAATTTTAGCTTAGGTGTTGCTCTTACTAAAATCACTCAGATTTGGCGTCCTAGGTTCGTAAAAGATCCCGGAAATTGGGTCAAAGTTGATGAGGTCGTTAAAATTAGAGGGTATCGAATACGAACGTATTGGGGATCCTGAGCAGCCCAAAGCCAATGGTTTATATTTTGCTTCTTGACAATCCTTTAGTAGTTTTGCGTCTCTGCTAGTCAATATAAGGTGAATCCTGCTCAGGCTTAACGTGTGTAGTCAATAAATATGGTACAAAAGCGGAAAAACCTGTAATCGCTTATTCGAGTTAACTTCATATAATTCGTTTTCATTTATATGTCAGTGGAATTCCTTCAAATTTTCAGCGTTTATTCATAAGTGTTAAAGATATTTTTTGCCCAAATTTGAGCTCCATATTCCAACGCAAACAGGCACGGAAGGTAATCCAGTAACGAACGAAAATCGGACAGGGTTAGGTGTAGCTGGGGGGGGGGGAGAATCAGGGAAGGTCAGAAATGGACTAGATATTAATTAATTAACTTTCTTATGACTATACAACTCCGGAACGTGCGCTATACTGATGCATACCCCTAGGGGTATTTTTATTTTTGGAAAACAAGCCCTCAGGAGCGTGTCCTGTACTGATGCATACCCCTAGGGCATACATGGGCCGGGGGGGGTAAGGGGGGTATACCCCTCCCCCTCGGCCGGCCATACCCCTCCCTCCCCCACCCACCCCCCTCCCGGAGGGAGGAAATTTTCGCTTATTTAAGGCAAAATAGGCGTTTTTTGGCCTTTTTTCGGGGGACCCCCCACCCGAGGTTTCCAACCCCCCTACCCCCTCCGGATTTTTCCGGCCCATGTATGCCTAGGGGTATTTTCATATTTGGAAAACAAGCCCTTAGGAGCGTGCCCTGCACTGATGCGTGTCTAGGGTATTTTTATATTTGGAAAACAGGCCCTCCGGGAGCGTGCCCAATACCCATGCGTCCCCTAGGGGTATTTATATGTTTTTAAAACAGGCCCTCCGGAGCGTGCCTATACTGATGCGTCCCTCCAGGGGTATTTTTATATTTGGAAAACAGGCATACATGGGCCGGAAAAATCCGGAGCGGGGTATGGGGGGTCCAAAAAAGGCCAAAAAACGCCTATTTTGCCTTAAATTTTCTCTGTCTGGGAGGGGGGTGGGGAGGGGGTATGGCCGGCCGAGGGGGGTATTGGCCGGCGAGGGGTATACCCCACACCCCCGGCCCATGTATGAAAACAGGCCCTCCAGAGCCTGCGTGTACTGATGCGCCTCTAGGGATACTTATATATTTGGCAAAACAGGCCCCCGGGGCTTGCCCTATGTTGATGTAGTGATCATTAGACTCGCCAGGCGAAGGGCTTTCAAATGATATACAACACGACCATTTTGGGCGATTTTGGAATGTTTCCAAAAATAATCGATAATCGATATTTATCGATAAATCATGTTAATTTATAATTAATTATGATTAAAAACATTAATTTTTGTTTGGGATCGGTTCCTGATTCCCCCGCGCTACACCTGACCCGGAATTTCTCACCAAAGTACAAATCGGAGGAAGTAGGGGGCCAATCAGGGGGGTCTGGAATATTTCGGGTGGGGGGCAGACCACCTGTTACATGTATTGTAGCAGCTGATCCTTGTCTGAAACTGTAAAAGAATTCTGCCAGAAACATCGGAGAGGGAGAGTGGAAAAGATCGTTTTGATGGGGGTGCTCCCCTATCGGGGGGGGGGTTGGCTTAAGTCGGTGGGAGGGGAGCAGAACCCCAGCCCCGCTGTTAACAAATGTACCTGGAAAACACAGGAATACCAGTTCACACTCTACTATTCAGTTCTAGTTCGAGCTACCAAGGTGTTTGTTCGGTATATAAAGGTGGTAGATGCAGTCCTACAGTCTTGGTATATAAAAATGTAAAAGAAAATCGCATTGCGATTAGAATGACACCGGTCCCATCAAAATCGGCGCAGGGGTTTACGAGTGACAGTCTGATAAAGTACATCGGTCATCGGTATGCAGGCTGCGGTCAACTTTCTAGGAAGAAAAGGTGGCACGCTGGGTGACGCAGTTAAACGGTCATAACTCGCTTATTATCCAACCAATTCTGTTCCGGTTTGTTTTGTTAGACTGCATAAATTGTGCTCTTTTCAATTCTGAAGCCGAATTTCGCCTAGGAGCATTTTGAATTTTCGCGTGCCGGTCCCTACGTATACGCATTCTGAAATGCAATGCGTACTTTGCGTAATGATATGCGTAATGCGTATACATACGCATGCAACAGTACTTCTGAACCATGTTTTTTACAGTGAGATTTTCGAAAATGCGCTCATTTTTAGCAGTTATCTATACAGTTCATTTGAAACGAAACCATTTATGGACTCAATCAAAGTGATTTTTGACGGACACTTGCTGACTGAAACATATAGATATAAATCGCTGAAAATGTAAATTTCGCTCTGTTAGGCAAAGTAGTCAAACCGGTGGTCATAGTAGTCAAATGATTTGTCATATACGATGTAGTCAAATTTGACTACTCTGGTAGTACTCAAACAAGCAGTAGTCACAGTCACAATAGTCAAACCGAAATTTTGGTATTGTAACAACACTACGCATAAGGTACCGCTAATAATGCCAAATTTTTGTTGCACTGTCGAGCCTTTATTCTTTGCAACAAGAAATATGCAGTATGGTGACCCCACGTTCGGTGGTAACCCCATATATGGTGCCACTAGCCTTGGTATTCATATTCTTGAATTTCTCAGGATTGTGTTTAGCTTCGTACAGCAAACTTTAACACACAAAACTTCCTCTGTTTCGGCATCTACGATAGGTTTCAAATTTCAGCCAATTTGATCGAATTAAATTTGCGGAAATAGCAGCGAAAAGAAATGTGTCTCTATCTCTCAAGTGTTTTGTGCTCTCTGCCTAAAACGATGCTATATACAAGCCGCCTATCAACTTTTATTCTACTCTACAAGTGCCCACAACGAAGCTCTCTGAGCCTATCAATTGAAATCGCGACCCGTTAGACCGGTAAATTGCAGAACACGTAAGAAACTGGCTGAAGTCACTAGACCAATGCACCGCCAAACACAAACTAGCAGATACGTAATAGGCTAAGCCATATGAAAAACTGAAGGCTGAAAAGAGGATGAGGAGGCTATTACTGCTGACAGACTTTTTCCCAGTCGGCCCAGTAGTTGGTCTTAATGCGTTCGCAGTACTGCACCAGGTTGTGGCAGTTGTCGTTCATGTAGTCCAGATGGGGAGTGTGCACACCCAGGTAAAGGACTTGCGCCAACACCGAAAACACCACTGCGTCCACCTGTTAAAAATAATGCATTAGATTTATTGCCGGACTTCATATGTCCTCCTCCTTGAGGACGCTGTCATTGCAGTAGTATGCTAGCGGACACTATAAGATGCATTTCTGACATTCCATTCTATGTATACGTCATACCGTTTGAGAAAAGTGTCTCGATCTTTTAAAGTGGAGTAGACTTTGCCCACTACATTGTAAACAGAGAAGTTGCACCGCTTTTAAGCTTATCTACTAGCTACCATCACAATGAAGCATACACTCAAAATCAGTTGCAATTTTATACCACCAAATATGTACGTCTGTTAATATATGCCAACTGGTGTAAATTCTACAATTCATTCTTTTCATCTCCATCACTCAACTCCCCATCTCCATCACTCAACTTCTCATCTCCACTCTCCTCTCCATTGTCTTCATTGAATGCTTGTTGAATCAATTCATTATTATCATGAAGGAACCGTTTCACCAGAAATTTGCGTTCATCCCAAGCTTTTTCTAGAGCCTCCTCTTTATCGAGGTTTTTCTTCATGTAGTGGCGTGATGCATTCAAGACAGCACCATACACGTCATCGTGACTCCGAAAATATGATGCAAATTCCAGTTTTTCCTCCAATGTCTTCTGCAGCTGTTCAAAAAACTCGCTGAACAAGGGATCTTGGAGCAGTCCATCCAAACTCTTAAGATCCATGCTGCCAAATGTTTCTTTGAGTAAAATCTTCCAGTTCATGCCTTTATCACCTTCTTCTGACTCTTCTTCTGACTCATAAGTCATTTCCTCTTCCTCCTCCTCCTCTTCTTCTTCCTCTGCTTCATCATCAGACATTCTTGAGATAGCTGACTCTCTTTCTGAGCTTAATTGCGACTTCTTGGTTATACCATGTTGCCGTCCTTCATGACGCCACCTGTTGGAAGCAGTAGACAGTTGAAGACCACAAATTTGACAGGTACAACAATCCATTTGGGAATTCTTTGTTAAACAAAAACAAATATATTATTAACTCTTTTGACTGAACCAACTAGGATAATAAACCACTAATTAGACAAAACACTTATTTAATATTATTTTTCACGGGTTTTCAAGCAGTCTTGCGGATTTGCTATTGCTTCAAAACTGTGCTAGATCACAAACTTTCCCAAAATCTCAAAGTACCGGAGATTTCCACTTAGTATCCCACCCCACTTAATAACCCACTGGGATATTACATGGACCCTTATTCCGCTTTATATCCCATGGAATATTACTTGGCGGCAATGTTTATGTGAAATTTGGAATAATTTTCTTTACACACGCATACTGTATGTATGATAAAACATTGTCCTGGTTAATATCTCCTGCCGTTTCCAGTTAATATCCCATGGCTTTGTCCAGTTAATATCCCTGGGATATTAACTGGCGGCAATGTTTTCACTGAGAAACGTGATTTTCCGTGTTATATCTCCTGAGATACTAAGTGGAAAACTCCGGTACTTCTTTGACCGCAAAGGGAAATCCTGGTAAGAACAGACAAATCTGAGCACGATCTCAGTGAATCACATCAATCTTGGAGATCATCCCAGGATTCTAAAATAGAAATCTAAGGATTCTAGGATGTAAGATTTTACAAGGATTCTGCGGTTTTTTATTTTTCATTGAATCTTAGGGAATGGCAAGCATATAAACTGGATTATATGCTTGCCCACTATTAAAAGCCGGATTCAATGAAAAATAAAAATCCTGCAGAATCTTTTTAAAATCTTACATCCTAGAATCCTTAGATTTCTATTTTAGAATCCGGGGATGATCTCCAAGATTGATGTGATTCACTGAGATCGTGCTCAGATTTGTCTGTTCTTACCAGGATTTCCCTTTGTGGTCAAAGAAGTACTTTGAGATTTTGGGAAAGTTTGTGATCTAGCACAGTTTTAAAGCAATAGCAAATCCGCAAGACTGCTTGAAAACCCGTTTCGAATGCGTTTCTAATATTAAATAAGTGTTTTGTCTAATTAGTGGTATATTACCCTAGTTGGTTCAGTCAAAAGAGTTAATAATATATTTGTTTTTTTAAACAAAGAATTCCCAAATGGATTGTTGTACCTGTCAAATTTGTGGTCGTCAACTGTCTATTGCTTCCAACAGGTGGCGTCATGAAAGACGGCAACATGGTATAACCAAGGAGTCGCAATTAAGCTCAGAAAGAGAGTCAGCTATCTCAAGAATGTCTGATGATGAAGGAGACGAAGAAGAAGAGGAGGAGGAAGAGGAAATGACTTATGAGTCAGAAGAAGAGTCTGAAGAAGGTGATGAAGGCATGAACTGGAAGATTTTACTCAAAGAAACATTTGGCAGCACGGATCTTAAGAGTTTGGATGGACTGCTCCAAGATCCCTTGTTCAGCGAGTTTTTTCAACAGCTGCAGAAGACATTGGAGGAAAAACTGGAATTAGCATCATATTTTCGGAATCACGATGACTTGTATGGTGCTGTCTTGAATGCATCACGCCACTACATGAAGAAAAACCTCGATAAAGAGGAGGCTCTAGAAAAAGTTTGGGATGAACGCAAATTTCTGGTGAAACGGTTCCTTCGTGATAATAATGAATTGATTCAACAAGCATTCAATGAAGACAATGGAGAGGAGAGTGGAGATGAGAATTTAAGTGATGGAGATAGGGAGTTGAGTGATGGAGATGAAAAGAATGAATTATAGAATTTACACCAGTTGGCATATATTAACAGACGTACATATTTGGTGGTATAAAATTGCAACTGACTTTGAGTGTATGCTTCATTGTAGTAGATAAGCCTAAAAGCGGTGACACTTTTCTCAAACGGTATGACGTATACATAGAATGGAATGTCAGAAATGCATCTTATAGTGTCCCCTAGCATACTACTATTGCTAAGACAATCCGCTGAATAAAAGTAGATACACTACTACAGTTAAGCACTTAACGCCGTTTATGGTACCGGTATTTAGGGTAGGGGAGGGGCACCATATGGTACCCCCACTAGACCTAATTCGTAGTACTACAAACTACTAAGGGGGCGTGCAAAAATTACGTAATGGTATTTTCGCCCATTTTCGAACCCCCCTCCCCCCTGATAATCGCCCGAAATAATTTCCCGACCCCCTCCCCTAATTACGTAATAATTTTTCTACCCCCCCCCGAAATTTCAATTTTTTAAGAGTTACGGCTGAAGTTTTTGCGTTCAAGTCTATGTAAAATGACGTTCTTATTAAAATAGCATCTGTATACAGCAACAATTGATAATTTTCTTAGTTTTCTTTATTGATGCGCTACAACTACGACATGTACGCATAGTCTTAGTTTTACATAGAAGCCATGATTGGATGGCGTTTTGTTAAAGATGAAACCAAAGTGTTTTTTAATGGATTTTAGGGCTGCTGCCATATCACTTGACTGATAATCGATAGTCATAAACCACAGTTCATGCAGGACCTGAAAAGTCAGGGAATTTTATAAAAGCCAGGGAAAAATTTGATTGCAGTACGTAGAATCCTCTCTCGCCCAAAGGGCCCTGTCAGAGCTTCACACACCACCCTTTTGAAAATGGGACTTCTGACTTTCCACAACTACTACTGTACAACTTGAAATTTTACCCTCAGAATACCGTTTAAATGCGTTTTTCAGAGCCAATTAGTAAAAACTTGTCACACTTGTTAGAATGTTCTCACTCTGATTGGTCAGGGAAATTTTTGACTTTGGTCAGGGAATTTTGCTCAAAAAAGCCGCACCAACCCTGTAAAAGATCGAGTCGATAAGTGCTATACCCTTATAAACCATACATGTAACAGGGGGGCCTGGGGGGTCTGCCCCACCCGACTTAGGCCAGACCCCCCAGATGTGGACCCCCCCGAGACGATTTCACCGCCCCCCTCCGATTTTTCTGGCAAGTAAATTTTCGAGCAAATTTTTGCAATTTTTTACAATTTCACACACAAAAATTGCCAAAATCGCCTGCAAAACAGCACTTTTTAGCTGTATTTCAGCCCAAACTACCGATTTTTGGCAATTTTTAGCCAAAAAATTGAGATTTTTTTCGATTTTTGAGCGTTTTTTAGTGCCCACCCCCCTCTCCCAAAATTTTGCTCAGACCCCCCCGGCCGGCGCCAGACCCCCCCAACCCCCCTCCCTCTATCGGCGGATGACCTGTTACATGTATGTTATAAACTCTTAATAAGATGTCAAAGGTGACTGTTGCCTTTTAGCATTTTAAAAATTGAAAAGCACTGACAACGGTAGTTACATTCTCTAATCTAAACGTTGATCTGATTGATAAAATATATGCCCAATTATTTTTACCTGGTGGGTGTTGTTGTAACTTTTTGTCCTTTGGACTAGGAGTAGCCAACTGCTATAGAGCAGGAAGAGACACAAGGTCCGGCAGCCTCCTTAACAACACAACAACCCTCCCCTTTTGCTGTCGGTGTGTGCAAGACAGCTAAGGTTTGGTCCCCATTTATCTACTTGCCATGACTTTCGACGGCCTGGGTTGGGCTTTGTGTCGACTACTTCCCATCGCCTCGACAGGTTTCGAACCCACAAACACACCGCTTCCACGGGTGCCGGGGCTGCCGTGACACACGGGATAGCGTAAACTACCCATGGCCAAGACGCGACATGTCTGTGCGACGCGACATACGGTGTCTGGAATCACATTGGAGTAAACTCTGTCTGTCTGCCCAATAGCTTCAAATAGAGACTACATGTACATGTACTGTACGTCAAAACAATTAAATTTATGGCCACTTCAGTGATTTCTGCACTTCAAAAAAATTACGTAATGAAGTCGCCAACCCCCCCTCCCCACCGTAATGATTAGTAATCTTTTGGCGAACCCCCCTCCCCCTCATGCGATTACGGAATTTTTGCACGCCCCCTAACTACAAACTACAAATTTTCGGCGATTATGACATCATCAAAACTAAAAATTAACTAAGACTACATATTATTTTGGCTGACTACAAATTGACTGCAAACTACTTTTTCAGAATTTGTAGTCATTTTTCTTGGAAATTTTCCGATTTTTAATGTAATTTTATAATAAATTGAGCCGACAATCGGCATTTTGAGTTGTCTTGAGCTTACGATAAAGCATATCAAGAACAAAGCTGTTTTTTTATGCAAAGTGTTAAAAAGACCGTGTTTCCAATTTTCCCGCTTTTTTACCACAATAAATTTTCAAAGAAAGGTGACCACATGATTGACTTTTGTACATTCGTTCGTGCTTTTTCTTGCCTTGCTTTTTTAAAATGTCTCCTTATATTTTTAGAAAAATACCCAATGTTCTGCATTGGAATTCTATTAAACGTTGAAACATCCCTCTGTTTCTTTCCACAAATATCTATAGACAACTTTTTCACAGAAAAACAATTAACAGACTTCCAGTTAGTATTTTTGCAAATCATACATACTATGACTGATTGTTCGATTGGCAAAGATTAGCAGTAATATCGAATTTCGGACGTTTGGTAACCTGACTACAAATTGACTACAAACTAAAGACTACAAATTGAAATTCTCTGAGGAAATAGGTCTACTCTTAAGACTTATTAATAGCCGTTGCGAAGGGACTGCTATGTCTTACCTAATAGCCTAACTGATCTCCTTTACGTTAATGCTACAGGCAAGCCAGTGTAAACAGTTATGGCTAACGCTTCATCTGACTCAGATGACAGCGGCTATCAGTACCTAGCCATTTACGCAGTGTGGATGACAGAATTTTTGGTCATAGGTGTTGGAAACTGCATTGTTTGTGCAGCCATCGCCCGTCATGAAGCCCTGCACAGTCGAAAAGAGTATTTGACAATTCTTGGACTCAGCTTCATTGATGCTTTGCATTTGACCGGTTTCTGTTTGATAGGTATGATTTTTTTTAACTTTGGTATTATTGTCGAGCTAAGGTAAGCTCTACTGCCAGCTCTTCCAGAGTTAGGTTTATCAGTGGGTCAGTTAGTTAGTCAATTGCTCAGTTGGTTTGTAGGTGAGTTGGCGGATGGTCAGTTTGTGGGTCAGCTGGTCAGTCAGTGGGTCGATTGGTGGATGGGTAAGCGGTGCGATGTAGTCAGTGGATGGTTTGGTGGGTTTGGGGGAGTCATTGATAGCTCAGTTGGATTGTTATAGGCTGGTGTGCCAAGCTAAGGCAAGCTATATTGCCAACTCTACTATAGTTGTTTGGTCAATCAGTTGATCGGTTGGGTGGTGGGTCTTTGTCAGCTAGTCAGTAAGTGGCTGAGTTAAGGGTTAGTTGGGGGTTGGGTGGTTTGTGGATTTGTTGATTCGTCAGTCAGATTATGTGGTTGGTTTGTAGTTGAGTTGCTGCATCGGTTACTGGACAGGTCAGTTGATTCATCGGTCGGTCGGTCGGTCGGTCGGTCGGTCGGTCGGTCGGTCGGTCAGCCCTAATTAGGGTTTCTAAGGTAATAAATAGCGGGCACAGTTGGGGTAGTGGTTTAGGCTGCACAGCCATTGTGAGCGCGGTCTTACATTCATCCGCTTGATGGGGCAAGTTTCTTGCCGCACAGGTTGGTTATCGGCACAAAGCCCAACAGAGGCCACCGAAAGCTGGTGACAGCGAGTAGGTAAATGGGAGCCGACTGGAGCTGCCTAAGCACCTAAAGCTACAATAGCAACCACACATGTGTTGGGGCATACGGGAATGGGGACAGCTAACACTTGAGCCCCGCCCAGACTGACACCAAGCATGTGTGTCGGTTAGTAGCAAAGGCAGCGAAGCAGGGCAGGATATGAGTGTGTATCATGGGCCCGTCATGTGGCCTAACACAGACCCGGACAATCCATCCATCCATCCAAGGTCCTAAATAGGGTTTCAGAATCCTAATTTGGGTTTCTGAACCCAGTGTGTCAAACAGTCAGTGGCTCAGATGGTGGGTCAGTCAGTCGTCCGTCAGTCATCAGTTGGTGGGTTGGTTGGCGGAGTGGTCAATGCATACATGTAGCTGGGTTTTCGGCTGGGGGGGGTTTTTTCCAGATCCAAAATAGGGTTTCAGCACTATTTCCAAAGGGGGTTTCAGCGACCTTTTTTTGGTGTCCAAAAGTGGGTTTTAGCGACCTTTTTTTGGGCTCAAAACAGGGTTTTGAGGACTAAAAATCCGGTAAAAATCCTGTCAGAAGTGCAAAAATTCCCTATAAAACCCTATTTATTGGTTTAAAATGTGCAGAAAATCCTATTTTTTATTAAAAACGTGCAAAAAACATGTTTTTGCTTTAAAACATGCAAAAAAGCTCTATTTTACTCGACAGAATAGAGCTAAAATGCGTATCTGGAACCCTATTTAGAGATTTTGAAACAAAAATTAGGGCACTGAAACCCTGTTTAGGGTTTTTGAGACCCAAATTAGGGCTCCGGAACCCTATTTAGGGCTTTTGAAACCCAAATTAGGGTTCCGGAACCCTACTTTGGGCCTCCAGAAACCCTGTTTAGTCTCTGTGAAACCCAAATTAGGGTTCCGGAACCCTATTTGGGCCTCCAGAAACCCTGTTTAGTCTCTGTGAAACCCAAATTAGGGTTCCGTAACCCTATTTAGGGTTTTTGAAACCCAAAGTAGGGTTCCGGAACCCTATTTAGGGTTTCAGAAACCCAAATTAGGGTTTCAGAAACCCAAATTAGGGTTCCGAAACCGTATTTAGGGTTTCAGAAACCCAAATTAGGTTCCGGAACCCTATTTAGGGTATCTGAAACCCAAATTAGGGTTCCGGAACCCTATTTAGGGTTTCAGAAACCCAAAACAGGGTTTCGGAACCCTATTTAGGGCTTTTGAAACCCAAATTAGGGCTCCGGAACCCTATTTAGGCCTTCAGGTACCCAAAACAGGGTTTCGGAACACTATTTAGGGTTTCTGACATCTGGGGCCCGGGGCTTTGTTTCTGGTTTCTCTCACCCGACTCGGGGCCCCCGCCGTTTTTTGTTTTGGTATTTAATATGACGGTGTATGATTTTGACACCCTGTATTTTTGGTACTATTCCAAAGTTTAGTTTGGGTCCCCCCCCCCCCGGGTGGGGGGGGGGGGTGTTTTGCCGGAGTTTGGGGCGGGGGGGGGGACCCCCCCCAAAACCCCCCCCTCCTACATGTATGGGTCAATGGTCAGTGCATGCTGTGGTGGGTGGTGTGGGTGAATCAGTCGATAGTCTATCAGTGGGTTTATCATCAGTCTGTGGATTGGTTGTTGTGTGGGCCGCTGGCTGCGTTTGTTTTGTGCATTCCATCAATTTTACCTTTTATACAGTGACCGACCGGCTAGTGCTAACAATCAGTGGACAGCTAAGATCGCCAAAAACATTATGGCAATGCATCACTCTGCCTCACTATGTGCTGTGGCTCTACACCGCTCATGCTCTGCCCTACATGTACATCTTGATATCATTGGATCGACTAATGTCTGTCTGCTATTCTCTGCAATACTGCGCAAGTGACACTAAATTTGTGAAGCTCAGCTTACTCATCATAAACAGCTCAGCCCTTCTAGCAGCGGCTACAGTCCTGACAACTTCCTGGCTTAACGAAGCTGCACACTCGGTGACCATAGAAGGTGCTTGCTATTTCGGTGTCATGTTTCCTAAGTTGGTAACCAACAAACTGTACCTGATCTATTTTTATTATGACGAACCGATTGGTTCTGCAGTTAGTGTGGGCTTGTATGTAGCAGTGGGTGCGATCTATCGCTACCGCCAGAAGTACACTGTGGATGAGCTGAGAACAGCAGAAGAAAAGAAGCGTCAGACCAGAATGACCAAGAGCATGGCTGTGAGTGTGCTGTGCACATTAGCCTTGCACACAATACCAAATAGTGTGAAATTCTCGGCTGAATTGATTGGCTTCTTGCCTAGACCGGCCATACAAGTTCTTTTGTTTCTCCCCAACCTCAATCCTCTTTGCAACTTGATCATCTAGTACAAGAGACAAAAGGAGCTAAGAATGGCAGTGTCGGCGTTGTTCAAGTGCAAAATCATGCCTAATAACATTGCCATGTGGAATGTTCAAGCATGAAGTTGCGGCAAAACATCGAATTTGGTCCTCTGACCCTACTCCCTGTCCCAAACTTGTTTTGTCATTGGTCTAGTTTTGACTTAACTTCACACTGCTCCTTATAATCAAGTCTCTATGTACTTTATGTACAGTACATTCCACCTGAGGACAGCAAAGGGAGGGATGTTTGTGGGCAGGGCACTCAATTGAAAGGCTCTAATAATAGCGCGGAGTTTCCTAAGCTGTCACTGTCACTGTCAGTAAGGACAGTGGAACTTAAACAAGCAAAAAATGCGGTGTGGACTGGCAGTTAATCTCACATGTGACAAAGTGAGTGGCACAGTTAAATTAGGCATTTATTAGTCGCTCGTACCCCCACGTTCGGCCACTGTGATGGTACCATACATGGTAACCCTACCTTCGAATTGGTAACTGCACCGGTACCATGTTACCACTTCATTCAAATTTCGTACCATATATGGTACCGGAACCCATTGCCATAGGTAGGGGTACCATATAATGGTGCCATTAGCCTAGGTACCGGTATGGTACCAGCACCTTACATGGTGCCAGTACCATAAACGGCGATAAGTGCCTGACTTGTACTAACAGGCCTGTTCCGGTTTTCTCCCTTTTGAAGTTTTAGCATAATTTGGTCAGCTTTCGTCCTTAGTATTGCAAAAAGCAAGCTTAGCATCATTTTAGACTTATTTTTGGGCAGTATAAATATTTTATTATACAAATTTTTACATACGTTCATAAACTGCACGGTACATTAGTACAATCAGGCACTTAACGCCGTTCACGGTACCCGCTAAAATATATGGTACCCGAACGTGAGGGTACCATATCTGGAGCCGCTACCATATATGGTGCCAGTACCATAAACGGCGTTAAGTGCCTGACTGTAGAAAAATTTGATTTCCAACAGATTCGGATGGGATGCGATCGATCTGAAGCTGAACCACTGCTCGCACGTAGCAGCGATAGAACACGGCTTCTTTGCTACGTTTACTTTGCAAGGGTGCTAGATCAGCCATGGCACTTTAGATGATTATTTTTCAGGGGACAGGGCAGGTGATGAGACCAGCAAAGTTGCATTTTTTGATTTGATAATTTCAATTATGACTTTGAAAAGCTTTTCTGAAAGTGGAAAACTCATTTCAATTTCCATGCCAGCCGGCCCAGGCCAGAGAGCCTTGTGGCCCGGGCTAAATTATATTTTAGCAGGATGGGCGGGTTGGGTTGAATTTTGCACAATTGGTGCGGACAAAATGGTAGTATCAATTGACAAGACAAGACTGTCTACACTGTTTGCATAGACAACAGTTGCGTTGGGCTAACCAGTTCTCTCTTGATATTTTAAGTGATCAAAATTACGCAACCATGAGCCCTGAGCACGATTTCATTCCGCTCAGTACCTGCTGCAGGCAGTCATACATTTTACAGGTCATACCCAATTACACCTGGTTCGAATTTTTACTCACATTCCCGACATTCAGTTTTGAAATGATGCAAAACTTGCTTGCTGCTATAATATCGATTACAGCTCACCAAATTATGCCAAAATTTTAAAACGGAGGAAACCGGAACAAACCGTACTAACACACAGTAACAGAACAGCGAACACATGTACAGGGTGGGCTATTTATTATCGCCGGTTTGGTCCAGTTGTAGCTTTTGCGTTGGTCAATCAAATTCGCTGAAATTTTAACACAACCTGCACATAAGCTCAGAATTTTTACTCTTTTTTTGCCCAAAAATATTTTGTCCAACTCTGTCACTTTAACCCTTAGACAGTTATGCACTTCTATGTGTCCGCTATGACACGTCATAGAAAGTGACAGTAGAGACATGGAAGTGCATAACTAAAGGTTGAAGCTACTGACTTGGCCAAAATTTTGAGAGTAAAAATTCCGAGCAGTCGTGCTTGTTGTGTTAACATTTCAGCTAAACTGATTGACCAACGCAAAAGTTACAACATGACCAAACAGCCTCTTTGGCCGACCTTGTATTTAAAGATAAAGGGCGATACCTGCGAGGGAGAGTCTCCCATTAAGTACTTTTTGCCTCCCAGATACTTGGAGAGGGCGGTGAGGTCCTCAAAGCCGATGTTCAGTATTTCCTCACGAGGGTGCTTGCCCATGCCATGAATAAAGAAAAACTGCTTCACCTAGAACCACACATCTTTAAGGTGCATTCATATTCGTGTGGAAAAAACGCATGGGCGACTTTTCCGTAGGTGGACACGTTTGTAATATACGCACCATCACGCCGCGCCACATCTTGCAGATGGAAGATGCCGCGCAGCGTGATGGTGCGTGTATTACAAACGTGTCGACCTACAGAAAAGTCGCCCCGGCGTTTTTTCCACACGAGCATGAATGCTGTCAGAGAGACTATAAAAGGTCACTTGAAAACCGCGATATGCTAGAACCTTGGTACGAAAGCTTTCAGAGTTTCTATTTATAGAGAACTCGATATACAAGTAGTGAGCTGAGAGTTCTGGAAATGCCCATTTATGAAAGTTAGATTCCTCTTTCACTTAGATCCAGCTTCGGGTCACTATTTCCTAATTCTGGCGAATGCTCAAAGGAAATAATTCTCTTATCGGTAGAATTTACGGACCATTTAGTTAAAAGTACCCTGTTACACTGACTAACATTCTTTGCAGGTTACAGTTCAATTTTCAACTACAGTTCTTGTACGCAGTGGCGTATCCAGGGGGTGTAGGGTGGGTACAACACCCCCTTTGCGGTGGAGGTAGGAAGAGAAAGTCCATCAAAAATAAATAATAATGAATTATGTACCAAAACTGTCTATTTTGTGCTCAGAATGTCTTTTAGATGCGTTTTTGATAGCTGAATTTTCAAAATTTTATCGCCCTGCTCGGGCAGAAGCCCAACCAGGCCACTTCAAATTATTAAAACTTGTAATTTCTGTTAAACTTAAGCCTGGAATGTGTCTTAAACGCGTTTTTGAAGACAAGTTTTGCTAAATTTTCTTACCCTGGTTGGGCAGCGGCACAACCAGACACTTTCAAAAATTATATACCCCTTTCCGAAATCCTGGATACGCCACTGCTTGTACGGTATTGACTCGTTGCTATACTGTAGATAATAATAAGCCGCCGTATTAAGAGCCGGTTTTTCTAAGGGTCGACTCTTCCCGGACAAATCTCAACTTTATGTCTCCGATTTGGCTAAAATTTTGTATTTTGGCATAATTTAACCTAAAAAGATGTTTTATCACCTTCCCGGTCGTTTTTGTGAGACTCAATTTTTCGACCGAACCTCAGATCTCGGCTTATAACTCCGGAACTAGTGAACGTATGAACTTGCGGATTGCATATTTATAATCACATGAGCGTTCTCTTTCAAACGATACCCTACATGACCAAATTCCAGACAAAAATTTTTTTTCGAACCCCTTCTGGGTCAAATTTGACCCCCTCAAAGGTATTGACCCCCACTTTTTTATTTCATAAAAATGTAGCGCTATCTATTCACTTTTGATAGCACAAAAAAAATCGAGAAAAAAATATACATCTAATTGAGTTTTTGGGCCTTGAAAGTTGTCAGGTCGAAAATTTGCCCAATAAAAGATTGCCTTGTAAAGAGCATATCTTTGTCAATTTTGAACCGAGTTCAGTGATTTTTTGCACACCTATTGCACTGTGTCCCTGGCATATACTGCACAAATCTGACCTTGCTGGCTCTTGCTTGGCGCCAGTTCTACGCTTCTTGGTCACATTTCAAGATACATTAGTTTACATAGCAAATAGAATTTCCTGATAATCTGCAATATCTTCCTGATAATTCGACAGTTGCGACTTTGTTAGTGTCTTTTTTGCCGTCTTTTCACTAGGTACCTACTACGTACCTACAACTAGACATCTATCTGGCCTGTGTCAATGTTCGGTAACGACATCAACAGACAGCATATTTGTGGTTTCGCTGTTTCTCTGACAGCATATATGACTGCTATGGGGTAACCTTAAGTTATAAATACAATGGTAGGAACAGTTGCAGTTTGTTGCTTAGTTGTACTTAAGAAAACTAACCTACATGAGTTCGTATTTAGAAAGAGGAGCAATAAAGCTAAAGTTTGTTGCTGCTGCATACAGCATGAACCCATGAGAGTGTTTAGAAACAAGTAATAGTCAGATTCAATTAGCTAAAGTGATGCAGCAAGCATACAAGTTGTCTGGAAAGCCATGCACTGACTTTGTTGCTAGTGATCATGTTCAAGGCAGCATTATAGCAGCATTTCATGCTGGAAACTCAACCGGTTGCTTTCAACATAGCATGGAATTCCGTGGAATTGGTGGAAAGGTTAACAAACTGTTTGTTGATGCTCTGAACATTGTATGGCCACCTCTGAAAAAGCAGTTATACCACAGAACAATTGAATTCCCACTATATAGTATAACTTTCACTGGTCACTCATTTGGAGGTGCTCTAGCACTTATTGCATAGTCTGACTTTGCATTTACTATACCTGTATTGCAACAAAGAATTTCGCTCTACACCTATGGGCAGCCAAGGGTTGATAAGTTTGAATTTGCAAAACAGTTCTTTCTCCATGTTCCTCATGCTTGGCGTGTCGTGAAGGCCAATGATTTCATGGCTAACTTTCCAGACTGCGATGGAAGTAACAGTTGTAGTATTTTTTGTGTTTGTCTATTAGAATGAAATTTTAGGTGCAGCAGTTGAGTGCACAGCATCATCCACTGATGCTTACTACTATCACAGTGCTCTTGAAGTGAGTAACCTAAGTTAAGACTTGGTTGTGTATTTATTACCTGGCTTTAGGTACAATATGCACATACTATGCCATTGACAGTGGAGTTATCTAAACCAGTTATTACTTATGAAATCTGCAACAGTTATCCTCTGTTTGAAGACCAAAAATGTTCAGTAAGCAAGACTAGTAGTCCATGTTTGTCAATTATTGGTGCACCTGTAGCTTGTCTATTAGCTGGGTTCGGCTGGTGCTAGCATTGAAGAACAACAACAATAACAACTTTATACAATGCGCATGTACACCAGAGCAAGCCAGTGATAACCCAACAGGGTTACATGCGAGGTAACAGGTTTGTGCGCTATGTGCAAGATGAACAGTACAATACGTGGGCCAAAGATCTCTGAATTCGATTCAAAACTGACCAAGTTGTGTTGTTTACAGTGTGCAATCCATTATAAGGAAATTATTTTTGATTTCTAACTTTCAAGGCCCAAAAACTCGATTTGGGGGTATATTTTTTTCGATTTTTTTTTCTTTAATCGAAAGCAAAAACATAGCGCTACATTTCCGTGAAATAAAATAGTTGGACACTCGATGATGGCGGGGTCAAATCGGTCCCGGAAGGGGTTCGAAAAAATGTTTTTCTATGCAATGCAGTCGAGTAGGATATCGTTTGAAAGAGAATACTTTTCTGATTCTAAATATGCAATTCGCAAGTTCCTAAGATCATTTGGTCCCGAGTTATGACTCGAAATCAGTGAGAGGGTCGAAAAAGTGACCCTCGCAAAAATGGCCGGAAATGTGATAAAATGTCTTTTTAGGTCAAATTAAACCAAAATACAAAATTTCAGCCAAATCGGAGACAAAAAGTTGAGATTTGTCCGGGAAGAGTCGACCCTTATATAAACCGGCTCTTAAAACTTGTAATTTCTGTTAAACTTAAGCCTGGAATGTGTCTTAAACGCGTTTTTGAAGACAAGTTTTGCTAAATTTTCTTACCCTGGTTGGGCAGCGGCACAACCAGACACTTTCAAAAATTATATACCCCTTTCCGAAATCCTGGATACGCCACTGCTTGTACGGTATTGACTCGTTGCTATACTGTAGATAATAATAAGCCGCCGTATTAATAATAGGGATGTAAATGGTATCTTTTTTAGATATGGCAATATTTGGCATTCGGTATTTTGTATACCAACTAGTTTGAATAACAGAATTACTTTGACTTTCAGCTCTTATTTTGCGACCGTAGACCATTTTAGCACATTTGACTCGTCATTTTACTTCTATTTGCTTACTCAAAACAGTGACAAAAGGGATTAGAACAGTTATATAGCTAAAAATTCTTCAAATTGATTTTTGAACTGAATGTTTCAGTTTTGTCGAAACTTCTTAACCTGCACCGATTGCATAGAGATGTTTCCGTAAGACTGAAAAGCCCTTAACTGATTAGTATGAGCTGGCGATGTACAATGTGTGAACATGAACTTCAGGACGTCATACAGCCTGCTAAAATTGCTTTTCCAGTAGTGATACAGTCAGGCACTTAACGCCGTTTATGGTACCGACACCATATAAGGCGCCGGTACCATATGGTACCGGCACCATAAACGGCGTTAAGTGCCTGACTATGATATCTGTATCTAAACGCCGTAAAGCTTGCATACGGTCAAGAAATCAGAGAAATAGTCTTTTGTGTTAGTCAACATTGCTTGTGACGTGACCTATTTTGAAAACTATCTGGCAATATTTGGTCAAAAATACCATTCAGTACTTTAGTACGAATTGCATCGCTAATCAAGAACTAAAGTACCAACCTTTCTCCGCATAACCGGCTTCATGAATAAGGCAAAGAATTTCATATAGAGCGTCTGGAACTTCTTGATGGCCATGAATTTGGCGAACATCTCGTCCATCTTCTCTACATAGCGCACGTACACGTACGATCTGAACAGACACACTACACCACTGTTCTAGCTTGATTTTTTTGTTATAGACCGAACATCTTTTACGCTTTTTAATTTAAGTTTCCAGCAGTTTTTATCTGCATTGCCTGTATTTGCTCATTAGAAAGGCATCCTGAGACAATGTCAAACCACTGAAATTGTACCATTTAAGGAGCCACTCTATCATTAACGTTAGGGTAGCGAAAATTAGTGTTGCGACGATTTCAAAATTCGACGATATTCGATATCGATATTTTCAGCTCAATAGTAGAGATATGAACTCATTAAAGTGCAAATTTGTAGACCATTCATCACCATCTGTCAAAAGTTCAACTCAACTCTGACCTGTTGTTTTCTCACGAAAAACTATTGATTTTAGCAAATTTAGATTTAATTTATGTCAAATAACAAATTTATATCAAATGAAATTATAGAATTTTGGTGCCAAGCAAATTAATAACGAGTTAATTTCGTCTGAAGAAGGCTGGGAAAGCAATTAATAGTTATTTATAAATAAATTTACTCCAAAACACCACTGAATACGTGTTCAGACGGCAACCAACAGTGTCGCAAAAATTGTACATTTTTGACAAATTTTTAGTGGTGGTCAAAATTTGTCAGAGGTGATATGCCATCAGTACAATCAAGAATATATAACACCAAGAATGTTCCACTGGGCGGCTCGGCCGTAGTCAGCTGAGCGACCATGCGCTGCAACATAATCGCGCCTGCATAGGCGCGATCGCGTCCACGTAGGCGCGAAACTACCCCAGCAGAAAATGAGTCTAGACTTGTCGTAAGTAGACAAATGTGCGCCAAATTCAAATTGCTCAAGTACTAGCACCCTCCTAATGGCCTCAAATCTTCAGGTAACCTCTGCCATTTGTTTCCTTCCAAATCGTACTACAACCACTTCGACAATCCAGTCCGCCACTCACGATTTGCATGCCACCGATCTTCGCCGAAGTACTGTCCCAAGAATCGGCCGATTTGGGAGTGGAAGAAGGTGAAGCTACCGATTTCCCTTCAGTTTACCACAACTTCAACCCTTCTAGCTTCCTTACTATTTGTTTCAATATGCCCTGGGGGGCCGCCAGCCTAATCTTTTCTGATACACTTTGAATCGTCCTGCCGAAGTACTATCCCAAGAATCGGCCGATTCAGGAGTGGAAGAAGATGAAGCTGCCGATTTCCCTTCAGTTTACCACAACTTCAACCCTTCTAGCTTCCATACCCTTTGTTTCAATATGCCCTGGGAGGCCGCCAGCCTAATCTTTTCTGATACACTTTGAATCGTCCTGCTGAAGTACTATCCCAAAGTACTGCCGATTTCCCTTCATCTTACCATTGTTTTAAGTCTTGTAGCTTCCACACTGCTTCGATATGCCTTTGGCTTCACTCTCATTTAGCCAAGTCTGATTATGTTGGTCCAGACTGGATCGGATACTGTAGTATGCAAAATTTATTCAATTTTTCTAACTTCTTAACCCTGCTTCCTAACCTAGGAGTTATTGTACTTAAATTAAAGCTCTCATTAAGTCTGAGTTTGATGGTCCCGTCTGGATTTGACACTGTAATCTGCAAAATCTATGCTGTTTTCGCCATCGTGTTTTGCTAATTTGCATATTTTGACATCCAATCTATACAAGACTCTCATATCCGGACTTCTCTTTAAGAGGCCTTTAATTTAACTATAATAACGCCTATGTTAGGAAGCAGTGTTACAAAGTTAGAAAATCTGCATCAAATATGCTTACTACAGTATCCGATCCAATCGGAACCATCATATTCAGACTTACCTAAGCGAGAGGTTTTGATTGAGTACCTACACGCCTATGTTACGATGCAGCGTTAAAAAGTTCGAAAATTTGCATATTGACATTTTGAATATGCAAATTTTTTATGCAACTTTTCTAACTTTTTAACGCTGCATCGTAACGTAGGCATGTAGGTACTCAATCAAAACCTCTCGCTTAGGTAAGTCTGAATATGATGGTCCCGATTGGATCGGATACTGTAGTAAGCATATTTGATGCAGATTTTCTAACTTTGTAACACTGCTTCCTAACATAGGCGTTATTATAGTTAAATTAAAGGCCTCTTAAAGAGAAGTCCGGATATGAGAGTCTTGTATAGATTGGATGTCAAAATATGCAAATTAGCAAAACACGATGGCGAAAACAGCATAGATTTTGCAGATTACAGTGTCAAATCCAGACGGGACCATCAAACTCAGACTTAATGAGAGCTTTAATTTAAGTACAATAACTAAAAAAAAAAAAGAAAAAAAAAAAAAATAAAATGGAGAAGAGTTCTGAGGCCCAGAAAGGTATCGAAGCAGTATGGAAGCTACAAGAGCTAAAATACTGGAAAGCTGAAGGGAGATTGTCAACTTCATCTTCTTCCACTCCTGAATCGGCCGATTCTTGGGATAGTACTTCAGCAGGACGATTCAAAGTGTATCAGAAAAGATTAGGCTGGCGGCCCCCCAGGGCATATCGAAACAAATAGTAAGAAAGCTAGAAGGGTTGAAGTTGTGGTAAACTGAAGGGAAATCGGTAGCTTCACCTTCTTCCACTCCCAAATCGGCCGATTCTTGGGATAGTACTTCGGCGAAGATCGGTGGCATGCAAATCGTGAGTGGCGGACTGGATTGTCGAAGTGGTTGTAGTACGATTTGGAAGGAAACAAATGGCAGAGGTCACCTGAAGATTTGAGGCCATTAGGAGGGTGCTAGTACTTGAGCAATTTGAATTTGGCGCAAATTTATCTACTTACGACAAGTCTAGACTCATTTTCTGCTGGGGTAGTTTCGCGCCTACGTGGACGCGATCGCGCCTATGTAGGCGCGATTATGTTGCAGCGCATGGTCGCTCAGCTGACTACGGCCGAGCCGCCGAGTGGAACATTCTTGGTGTTATATATTCTTGGTACAATGTATGTACATATACGGTAATCACATGCATTCAACTGTCTTTTACCAGCAATATTGACTTGACGTCAGAAAAAGATTGTAAAAGATTTAATGAAAACCAGCATACATGGGCCGGAAAAATCCGGAGGGGTCTGGAGACCTCGGGGGGGGGGGGGAAATAAGCGAAAATTTCCTATACTTCCGGGAGGGGGGTATGGCCGACGAGGGGGTATACCCCCGGCCCATGTATGAAAACCAGTATTGCTTGCAAGAGAATTAGGAGCGGGGGCGAAAAAATAGTTTCGGGGCTTTAATAAATTTTACAAATTGCCTAAGAACGTCAGAGTGTGAGTAGATCAAGAGGTCCGAGAGGTGCTACCAGTTAGAACAACCGGCCTGGCCCTACTGTCATGGCTCGCAGACACGTATCAATCATCAATGACCGTGACAGACAACATTCCACTTCTACGTGCGCGTGTCTTGCACACGCGCACAGACGCAATCTTAATTGCGGTATTGCCTGCCGGTGGGCAAAAGAGAATTGCGCTCGGGCGTCGAGTAGATTGACGCCCTAGATAAAGGGCGGCGCAGAATCGGAAATAATGATGCCAAGCGTGCAGTCGTCGACGCATCACACTTATCGATTAGGCCTTATTCTAGTAGAGCCACGTAAGGTTAGTAATAGTGTTTTCAGTCCAATTATATAGCGTCTAGTGTAGTCACAGTATTATTATATGGGTCGATGTCTACGATATCGTCGTAAATTTTTCGTTAAATTTCTTCTGTGTCTCAAAGAAGGAAAATTGTCATTGTGAATCAGATCCGACTATTAATCAACTGAAAAACAATTTACCCTGCGACTAAATTAAGCTAAAAAGCTACCCAATTATACGGGGAGCTTCAATTTTCTGACTATTTAAACAGAAAAAACTGTGCAAAATAAGAACGTACGTTCAAAAGCAGCTTTTACATTGAAAAGTCAGGGGCGTCGTTCATGTGGGCCATACATGGGTCTTGGGCTCGACCCCCCAAAAACCACCCCACCCACCCACCAACCTGAAGCCAACTTTTTTCATGACCACACCCATACATGTAACAGGTCATCCGCCGATGGGGGGAGGGGGGGTTGGGGGGTCTGGCGCCGGCCGGGGGGGGGGTCTGAGCCAAAATTTTGGGGGAGGGGGGTGGGCACTAAAAACGCTCAAAAATCGAAAAAAATCGCAATTTTTCGGCTAAAAATTGCCAAAAATCGCTAATTTGGGCTGAAATACAGCTAAAAAGTGCTCTTTTGCAGGCGATTTTGGCAATTTTTGTGTGTTAAATTGTAAAAAATTGCAAAAATTTGCTCGAAAATTTACTTGCCAGAAAAATCGGAGGGGGGGGGGGTCGGTGAAATCGTCTCGGGGGGGGGGCCATCCGGGGGGGGGTCTGGCCTATTTCGGGTGGGGGGGCAGACCCCCCAGACCCCCCCTGTTACATGTATGACCACACCAACCAAAATGGCCGCGACCCCCAAATCTGTAGGCCCGCCCCCAAATTTTCAGATTCTGGCTAATCCAACCCATTTTTCCAGCCCATGTATGATTTGGACGTTTCCATTTCGGCGTGGATTGAATTTTGGGTGTCTGTCGAAAAACTGGTTCATACCAGTGGTCCGTTTGTGAGGACGGGTCTGCTCAGGCACAACATTTGTTTTTAAATAATTATTAAGAATTAAAAAGAATTAAAAATCCCTCATTAGCGGCCGTCCACGACGCTCAAAAATAAAATTTTGCACCCCTACCCCTCCACTCCGGACGTTATTTAAAGTTTTCAGTTGCAACCCCCTAAGAAACCAAAACGGTTTCGGCTGACACCCCCTCCCCTTTTCGGTACGTTGGCTACAAACAATTGGTCACTATTTCTCATACATGTAACAGGTCCCAGCCGACCCGGGGGGAAGCGGGTTTCGCCCAGAGGGGGGTCCAAAATTTCAAAAAGCTCCAAAACGCTTCCAAAGGCTTTCCAAGGGAATTTTAAGCTAAAAATTTATTATTTCTGTCTGAGCCAGTTTGTTAGTACTGGAGCTGCTACTAGTACTTGCATTTTTGGGTCGGGGGTCCCTAAACATCTCTCGGGCGTTGGCCTTTCTCGCTAGCGGGTAACCGATCAACCCCTAGTACGTGTATGCTATTCCTTGTTTGTGACCAATATGTGTGGTGCCGAACAATGATAGCCCCTCCCGGAGTAAACTAAACTAAACAGTAGGACATTTTGTTCTCGGTTTATACTCACAAGCTCAACATAGTGTTCCGTCTATTGGCGGCGCGAACAGCTTGAAGATGAGGGAAGACGAATGCCACTTTTATCTTTAAGCTGTTCGTAATTCGTAAAGCCAATCGATTGAACACTCAGTAATGAGCTTGTGAATATAAACCCACAATAAAGTGTCCTACTTATAGGTACTTTCATTTTATCCTGTCAGTTTGCTCTGGAGATGGGGTTATCATTGTTTGGTACCCACCCTGTACCTTTATACGCGCAAAGCTTAAGTTTCTGACATTTTGAAAAAAAAATTTTCAACAGTCGCCGAAATGGAGTAGCACAAATGAACCAACCCCTTTGTGGGACTCTAATTAGGGCTTGCGTAGAGCCAAAACCCTATTTTTGGTTACAGCAGTAAGTATACTGGATGGACAAGGCATCTTGAACTTATGTACTTTGGAACCTAAAATAATAGGGTTCCGATCCGATCCGATTTGCGGGGGGGCCTTACGGCCTGCGATCAGACTCGAGGTCCATTCCGCTACCCCCGTGGTTTCGTCATCTCGGACGTTTCCCTTCTTTCACTGCCAGCCACTCTAGCCATGCTGTTGGGCGCCAGGTACTTAAGAAAGTCCCTGGCGCGTTGACGTCATGGTGATGTCGGCTCCCAACGTCCGCCCCTGGTGTGAGAGAGGCCCCCCGGCCTAGTCGGTTTCCGTGGACAACTCCTGATGTCATTGCTCTTTCTCCAAGTTGGCATGCTGTAGGAGCGGCTTCGGTGCAATGGCAGATCCAGTTGGCTCCCATTTTATCTACTCGCTGTAACCAGCTTTCGGTGGCCTGGGTGGAGCGTTGTGCCGACGACCAACTCTTTGCAGCAAGAAACTTGCCGCGCCGAGAGGATGAACCACTACAACCGCTAGGGATGCAGGGGCCGCCGTGACTCAGAGGCAGCAAGCTACCCACTGAGCCAACGACGCGGCAATAATAGGGTTTTGGCGTTTCCTAAAATCCCGTAGAGGAAAATAATTGACCGCAAATAGAGCCTGGAGTCAAACCACCTTTTCTGAACTATGCATGTATAAACGTGACATGTAGAAAAGTAGTTAACTGATTACTAGCATAGAAACTGACCTCTCGAAGCGCTGCTGTACACTATTGTCCAAACCACTTTCTATGCATTCCTATTCAGGGTTAAATGGCTTCCCCTGACAAAGACGTCTATTTTCCCGTTGCCTGCAGCTCAACCAACCAATGCGCTCAAATGCCTGGTGCAATTCAATACAGTTCATCGCCTCAATCAATTAGAGCAACTGCCTCAGCGGGACATCAATCATTGTTCCATTGTGACCCTAATTTAACACAACCACAAGGTGCTGTAAGACCACCTCCCACCAGCTATGCCCCCTGCCTGCTCTCTTCTGTACAACCAATGCAGCAGACTTCAGTTATTCAAGCAACTGATCAAGCGATTGATGGAACTGCAGAAAGAAGGAATCAGACACATACTATGGACCCAGTAATGTTGAATGATCCGGTGGCCGAGGCAATGTTGGCAGCTGGACTGGACCCCGGAGTTACCACAGAAATGGTACATTATTTGCGATACAATGCATCAGATTATTATGCAATAATTTTAGCTGATGCCAAGTCAAGACACAAGAACACCTTCAATTCAGCACCTGCTTGAGAAGCCGGTTGCAGCGATTCAGGTTAGCTGACAAATGGCTTCTTCCTTCGTGTCACGTTTTTATTGAGCATTATTATTGCATTTAGCCCATCACAGGGGCAGCAAACAAACCATCTCGAAGTCAGAACTCACTAACTGCAAAACAGCCAGGTCAAAGAAAAGAACCAGATGTGGTAATCATTGGGGAAATAATGGCACAACCTGCTCCAACAAGAATGCAGCATCAATCTCGCATTTTGACAAGTCAGAAGAGACCAATTTCCAGTCCTACCTGCCAGTCAGTCACAGTCCCCAAGTGTATTCACGGTTCAGCCAGTAGTTCATTACCAAGAGTTTCCAACTACACCACTAATGCGACACCAGTGACAGTCACAGGTTTGTCACACTTAGATCCAGCCGTGGAATGGGTACTGACTCAGCTTACTAGCGATACACCAAAGCAGGGAAGTCTGTCTACTGCTAATCCTGGTAATCAAGTCGCCCAAGCTCAGTCCAATCTTACAAGTCATGGAGGTCTCCCCCTGCCTAATTGCAGCCAAGTGGCCCACATGCAGTCTTCTGCACAAGATATTCCACAACAGCAAGGCCTACCATACAGCATTTCTGGCACAGCGGCTCAAACACAATCTGCTAGAGATCCTGCACAGGCTGGAATTCTCCCCAAGCCTCTGTGGCAAGCAATGTCCAAAAAAGACCCTCCAAGATACAATTACATAGAAACACTCCTTTCCTGTGGAAGTGGAAATCGGCCTTTTACCTCAAGTATGATGGCACAAATGAATTCGAAAACTATTGAAAAAAAGCGCAGGCTCTCATCTCCTATTTCCACTGTCATGCCATCCCATCATCCAAGCAGACCTGGAAGTCAACCCTTTGCTACTTCCAGTGCAGTGGCTCGCCTGCAAGCAACAGAAGACCTCAGAATGCAAGCAAGGGTTTCCTCCCCTAACACTGGCGCTGTTACTCAAGTGCAGTCCAATCATCCTACCAGAACTGGAAGTCAACGGTTTGCTAATTCCAGTGCAGTGGCTCGCCTGCAAGCAACAGAAGACCTCAGAATGCAAGCAAGGGCTTCCTCCCCTAACACTGGCGCTGTTACTCAAGTGCAGTCCAATCATCCTACCAGAACTGGAAGTCAACGGTTTGCTAATTCCAGTGCAGTGGCTCGCCTGCAAGCAACAGAAGACCTCAGAATGCAAGCAAGGGTTTCCTCCCCTAACACTGGCGCTGTTACTCAAGTGCAGTCCAATCATCCTACCAGAACTGGAAGTCAACGGTTTGCTAATTCCAGTGCAGTGGCTCGCCTGCAAGCAACAGAAGACCTCAGAATGCAAGCAAGGGTTTCCTCCCCTAACACTGGCGCTGTTACTCAAGTGCAGTCCAATCATCCTACCAGGAGTGAAAGTCAACGGTCTGCTACTTACAGTGCTGTGGCTGCAGAACAATCCATGAAAGAGCTGGGAGTGCAAGGAAGGGTCTCCTCTGCAAATTCTGGTGCTGTGGCTCAAACACAAGGAAGTCAACCAATCGCCAGAGCAATGGCCCCACTACTATTCACTACTAAAGATCCTAGAATGCGAGGAAGACTCCCCTCAACTAATTCTGGTGCTCTGGTACAGTCAACAGAAGACCTCAGAATGCAGAGTAGCTGCTCCTCTATCAATACTGGCACCATGGTTCAGGTGAACTCCAATCATCCTACCAGAATTGGAAGTCAACCCTTAGCTAGTTCCTGTGCAGTGGCACCACTACAATCAACTACTAAAGAAAGCAGAACGCAAGGAAGACTCTCTTCCACTAATTCTTGTGCTTGGGAACAATCTACAGAAAACCTCAGAATGCAGGGAAAGATTTCATCTACTAATACCGATGCTGTGGCTCAAGTTCAGTCCAATCATCATAGTACAAGTGGAAGTCAATTCTTTACTACTTCCAGTGCAGTGGATACAGTGCAATCCACTACCGAAGACCCTGGAATGAAAGGAACCCTCTCCACTCCTAATACTGACGCCATGGCTCAAGCACAGTCCTGTCAAGCAACCAGAAGAAATGGAAGTCAACCGTTTGCAGCCTCCAATGCAGTTGTTCAGGTACAGTCCATGGAAGATGCCAGAATTTCTGGAAGGTGTGCACCTCCAAATCATAGCACTGAAACTCAAGTGCAGACTGGTAGAGAAAATCCAATGGGCAGTGAAAGTGTGCCTCTTGCTAAGTCAAACAAGGATCACCAAGGCTCAGTTCAGGATGACCTCCCAAACCACAAAGGAAGGCACTCTCAGTCAGTTCAGTTGCAGCCTTCAAGAAACCTTGCCTTTCCCAATCACAGCTCTCAAGCCCAAGCACAGTCTGCTGGTCAAGAACGTGTCAGACATCAGCCCAATCCTAATTCTGGTGCTTTACACCAACTGCAGTCTGTTCATAAAGATAATCAGATGGGCACCGATTTAACATCTGGGGTTTCTCACAGCACAGCACAAGTGCAGAGCAACGCATCTGGCCCTCAACCACCTTCAAACTGCAAGGCAGCTGACAAACGAGTGCAAGTTACAGAGAGCCTGGGCACACTTGCTTCATCCACATCTTTACAGTACAAGTGTCTTTGCTGCAGCTACAGGTAAGGAATAAGTGCAAGGAAAACAATTAGCTTGATAATTTTTATTGCAGTGGCAGTCAGGCGCAGTGGCAGCAGCACATGGAAGCCCACCTGAAAGATCAGTTAGTTGAACACAGATTACCCTGTTCTACTGAACTTCATGCATGGGCCTGTCACAACTATCCGCAGATAATTAGCTGTGATCCAGTATGTAATCTATGTGAAGCTGAGGGCAAGAAGAATGTCTTCTTCACTGACAGTGCTATGCTGCGACATGCTCAAGAAATGCATCAGCTGACAAAACCCAATGCTAATGAGGTGCTTCATGCCTGTTTTCCAGTTGGAGGTGCGGTTCCACCATTTCCAAATGCTGCAAAGCATTTTTCCCATCCTGATCCTGGGAATGTACCACTTCCTACACCAGTTGCTGCTGACTTGATCAAAGAACAAAAAGCTACTGAGATATCAGAAAAGCAGTCAACAACTTCTCAGATGGATCATAATCCAGCTCCTATCAGTGTCTCACTCCAAACTAAAGCTATGGAGTTGGAATTGTCTGCCAGGAGTGAGCAAGAACCAGTTTCTTCTTGCTTTGAGGCTTCTGAGATTTCAAACAAAACATCGAAAAGCTCTGTTAATGAAGCTGCTGGCAAAGCAGAAAAGCAGCCTGCAACATCTCAGGCCGACTACATTCCAGTGGTTGTTACTGTGTCACAGTGCGCTAAGGCTGCTGAATTGCCTAGCAGGATATTTTCTTCCTGCACTAACGCTCCAGAAACCTTGAACTCTCATCCCCAGTCTGTTCAGGAAGGTCCTGTTTCTGGCTCTGGTGAGCAAACTGCACTTGCAGCTGCCAAGGAAAAAGTCAGTTCCGCTATTCCAGATAAGGATGACAGCATACATTGTGACTCTAGTGCTCCATGTCAGACTGTCAACTACGTTGAAAACGTTACTGCTAATCTCAGTTCTGTCATTGAAACACCAGAACTGGGATGCCCTGCCCATTCTCAAAAGCTGTTTCAGCTGTGTACATTGTCACCAGAAATGGCGCTGAGGTCTGTCGGCACTTTTCTGTCAGTGTGGAAGTCAAAGAAGACTAAGCCAGTGAAGCGCAGCAGAAGAAAGCGACCTCACAGTCCATGGTGGACAGATGAAACAGAGGAGGAAACTACAGCGCAAGACCAAGTTTTACCGTCATTTCTAGCTGAGATTTCTCTACAAACTGCTCAAATCTGCGCAAAGGCCGTTGTAAGTAAGCTGCGAACTCGCAAGAAACAACCAAAGTCCACTAATCAATTGGAGTATTCTCTTGCCTCACTGTGTGTCAAGCATTTGGAAACCTGACCAGGTGCACTTAATTTGGATTGGTGGAAGAAATGCTTGTGAAATGGACCCAAATCAGGTACACTATAACCACAGCGTTTGTATTGTAGCAGCTGGCTTTGAGTGACCTCTACTTGGTGTCTATAGCAGACTAATTCTGTTTTAGTTTAACCTTCCTGATTACAGAGCTTATCTAACAAACTGTGCTTCGCCGATTGTCCAAAGTTTGCTTTTTCTGTTTTGGAATAAACCAAACAAAGTATGCTGGTGTAGAATGGATACATGCAATAACAGCTCAAGCCCGATGGTAGAGATGTTCACGAGCCTGAAAAAGCTCGGTTGGGCTCGACTCGGCTTGCCAGTCCAGGTCGAGTGAGCTTATCAAGGTTAGAAACCTCGCGGTCCGAGCCGAGCTGAGCCCAGAACGCGCTACAAACTAAAAATGTGTAAGATTTAATTGAATTTTGAAAATATTGTGCTTTTGCAGGCTAATTTTCGTATTATTTCTATGTTTGCTACTACGTTATTTTAAACTATCTATCATAAAAAATCGCGTAATTAGTGATGAAAGCTTTAGATAGGTGTTGCTTTTCTATTTTTCCGAGCTTTCCGCCAAACTTAAAGCTCACGAGCCTTCAGGATAAACGAGCGGAAATAGCTAACCTAAATACATTTGTAGAGTTCACAATCGAGCCGAGCCCCAATATTTAGGCTTGTGAACATCTCTACCCGATGGGAAAGATTGGTTAGCCCTATACGTGTCCTAGGAGGGTTACCCCTTAGAAAGGCCAACTCCCCACCCCCGGAGGAGACAGTTTAGGGGACCCCCGACCCAAAAACAAAAGTACTAGTAGTGGCTCCAGTGCTAATAAACTGACTCAGAAATCACTAGTTTTTAGTTTAAAATTCGCTTGAAAAACCTTTGGAAACCGGATTTGGCGTTTAAACTGCTGATGTTTAAGAGGAATCGGTGTTCTTGGAAGCCCATTTTTTTGCTTGTTTTAGCTCTAAAACGCTAATTGGCAGCTTAAGTTAACGATTTCCAGCCTCCATACTGAGAAAAATTTCCAGGCGTTTTGGAGCTTTCTGATATTTTGGACCCGCTGGGCGAAACCCCACCGCCCTCGACCCCCATCTGACGAAAAAACCCTCTTCCCCACGCCCGCCAGGGCCTGTTACATGTAAGTTAGCCCCATTTTCGGTGCGTCCAGTCGGTCTGGCCTGAGCCCCAGCCCACTTTGCCGCGGTCTGCTTGTTGCATGTGTCGGTCTAATGGACTAAACTATTGTGTTACTGGCATTTTTAACGCTGCTGACCTCTGCAGTTTTTCTTTATAACCGGTTCTTGCCATCGGAACTAAATGCAAATATAATGTACATGATAAGAAACGGTGACTAAACATTGTAATTCCCTGTCAGATATTGCATGTATCATGTAACTGTGTATTTATTCACTGATGATGAGTGATTAGACTTTGCTCATGAAAGAACTGAAAGCTGTGATTGCAATAAATAGAAAGATAAAACTGCGATTGAGCTATTGTTTGCGATTGTCTACTACTATACTACCCATTAAAATACCAGGTTCCGACCAGAAAGGGTAAGAAGGCGGCCTCAACCTAAAGGAGCTTCTGCGAGAAGGTGTCGAAAGGAATTTTTGACAGTACAGACAGACATTTTGACGAACGTGTTATTACTAGACCAGAAAACATACACGTAAACAACTCCGGGCCGCGGGTGGTCAGGGGTTTCACCCAGGGAGGGGTAAAAAAGCTAAAAAATTGAATAACAGTGGCGTAAGGCCAAATTCGGTCACAAAGACCTTTTAAACTGTCTGTGGGAATTGTAGCTAGGGACAAAAACTCCACCAAAACCCCCCTAGTACATGTATGCTACCAATAGAAAATATGAAGACAAATTATGTTTAGCAGCAAAAATAACTGCAACCTTTCACTGGGAACACTTGTGGCAGGTAGAGAAAGATATTTTCCAGCCATCTGGGCTAGCACCGGGAATCGAACCGAGTTTACTCGCCAATACTTTTGGTTTTACCCATAGTTTAATCTTTTAAATAATAGTAGAGGCGCTAAGAACAACAAACAAAACTGCGCAAAAACAAAACAGGAAACAATAAAAATGAATAGTAAGCAATGAAAATCATTGCTATTTGTAGTAGTCGTTATGGCTCTCAGCAAGACTCGATAAACTCGGTATTTCCAACTCGTTTACATCACTAGGTGTGGGTACCATAAACGGCGTTAAGTGCCTGACTAGATCACAACAACGAGTTAAAAAATACCAGGTCATTCCGATTTTTTCGAGTTTAACCCATCCCCCCTTACATCACTACTGTTGCCTGTCAAAAAAAGTTGAATCTGTGTAAGAAAACAACTCACATAAGAGCCGAGTTTTCAGCCAGTTTTTCCAGGGCGCGAGAAGCTCCTTGTTGTTCGTGACTTAGGTTGGCTTCTAGCTGGTTTTTGCCCAGAACCTTGCTCAGATCCCGAATAGCGAACGCCGAATCCGGGTACTCCTGACCGTTCAGCTCTACGAAGGGCAGCGTGCCTTCGCGCGAGCGCAGCGACACTGACTCTATCGACTGTGAGTGCAGAAATTAGAAGGGGAAGCAAGTTACATGAGTAGAGTTTACTTCGTAGGCTATGTCAGCCATTCGTAGCCAGGTCTCCAGTTTGAGACAGAAAGGTGACAAGTTTGGGATGCTCTCTCCACGCGGAAACTGGAACAAGTAGACCATCCCTAAAACAGGGACCTTCTGAATTTGAGCGCAAAGATTCGTCTATACGAACAGTAATAAAGTAGTACAGTGAAGCACTTCACGCCGCTTATACAGTCAGGCACTTAACGCCGTTTATGGTACCGACACCATGTAAGGTGCCGGTACCATATATGGCACCGGTACCGAGGGTAGTGGTACCATATATGGTACCGTCACCAAATATGGTACCGGTTCCATATATGATGCCCCCACGTTCGGCGACTGTGGTGGTAGTGTTGTTAGGCTCTTTTTTTAAAAAAAAGGCTTTTTTAAAAAAAAGGTTTTTTTTTGAAGGCCCATTTCGAAAATTTTTTATTCTATTCACAGTACTGAAATTTTGGGGGAAAATCGCTGAATTTAGCCTCAGATATACATTAGAAGTGCAGTTCTATCGATTTCTTGCCTATTCTAAGCATAAAAATCGGTTTTGAAGGGCAGCAGCCACTGTGTGAGCAACGCTGCAGGTAGAATATCGACTCTCAGGCTGTAACACTATTTTTGAACCAAAGCATCAGCTTTTGCATTTAAAGTTGCTTCTGATGCATCCTTGCATCTCCTACAAGCTATATTTCATGCTAGGAAAAAATTTTGAAAAAAAAAATTTCGAAATGAAAAATTTTCATAAAAAAGCTTTTTTTTAACTTTCAAAAAAATTTTTTTTTTACAACTCTATGTGGTGGTACCATGGTACCGGCACCTTATATGGTGTCGGTACCATAAACGGCGTTAAGTGCCTGACTGTTATAGGGTACCGGTACTTAGGCTAACCGCAACAGACATGGTACCGGCACAATAAATGCTACCCCTACCTTGGTATGCTACTGGTACTATATGTTGCCACTAAGTCTAGGTACAAGACATGGGCTAGCATTTCGGCTGATTGGCATACATGGGCCGGAGGATAAGGGGGTTTTTACTCCCCTTGCCGGCAGGCCCGACCCCCCTTTGAAATTTTGGCGACGTTTTTTGGGAGACCGACTTGATCTCATACGCCTCCGGAATTTTGGCGACCTTTTTTGGGAAAGCAAGAAATTTTTGGTCACAAACCTCCGTCGGCAACCCATATCCCCTCGATATATCCGGCGACCTTATTTGGGGATACTCCGAAACCCCCCGCCGAAAAGCCTTACCCCTTTCCGGCCCATGTATGCTGATGGGGTGAAGAATTTTTAATTCCTGAGGGGGGTAGAAGCGCCTGAAGGGATGGTAAGCCAAAAAGTTCCATTTTTGGCTAAAATCAAGGTTTTTTGCTTGTTTTTCGTTAAAATAAGCTATTATAAGCTCGTTGACACCTAATCTAGGCATACTTTTATCCTAACTTTCTTTACAAAACTCTTCCAAAAAAATTTCCTGAGGGGGTACCGGCCGGCTGAGGGGGGCCTAGGTCAGAGCCTGATGGGGGTCAACCGACCTCAGCCCCCTTTGTCCATGTCTGCCTAGGTACCGGTACCATGAACGGTTTGTGCCCAGTTCCGACCTTTCCTTTTTGCTGTATTAGAAATGTTAAGCCTGAACCAAGCCTAGCCAGCCTCAACCTAAGTCAGAACATAAGCCTAAGCCTAATCGTATGGAGCCTGTCGTTGTTTGCTGTAGCAGAGTCCTGTCTGTATAAAAGAGGGTGAATGTGATTACATAAACTGGGAAGTAGGAAGAGTCGGAACTGGGAACACGTCCTATAAACTGTATTAAGTGCCTGACTGTAGCACTGTGAATCTTCCAGAACGTCTCTTTGATCGTTTGTTGGTCGTCCAAGCAATACACAAATCTTGTTAGTGAAAGAACGGCATAGACAGAGTGTAAGAGTAGTGTTGTTAGGCTCTGAAGGCCCATTTCGAAAATTTTTTATTTTATTCACAGTATGGAAATTTTGGGGGAAATCTCTGAATTTAGCCTCAGATATACATTAGCAGTGCAGTTCTATCAATTTCATGCCTATTCTAAGCCTAAAAATAGGTTTTGAAGGGCAGCAACCACTCTGTGAGCAATGCTGCAGGTAGAATATCGACTCTCAGGCTGTAACACTATGTTTGAACCAAAGTATCAGCTTTTGTATTTAAAGTTGCTTCTGATGCATCCTTGCATCTCATACAAGCTATATTTCATGGAAGGAAAAAATTTTGAAAAAAAAATTTTCGAAATGAAAAATTTTCATAAAAAAGCTATTTTTTTGGCTTTCAAAAAAAATTTTTTTACAACTCTACATAGGCAAGAGTATGCACGCACAATGTCTGAGCAGAACGGCGCACTCTTTACTGAAACAAGAGCAAGCCCGAAAGATCAATTTTTCTTCGCATAACCTTCTTTCTACAGCGTCTTTATACGAAACAAGCAAATTGCGTCATCAGGGATTATCCGGCAAAAGCTCTTGGAGCCTATTTCTGCCAATCAGAAATGGGCTATCATTTCGGCCCAGGGGAGGTTGTTCTTGTTATTGCAAGTTTTTGACCTTTCAGACTAGGAGTAGCCAAGTGCTAAAGAGCACATACACGTAGTCGGGGGAATGGGGGATTTTTCCCCAGGCCCGATTTTCGGAGAAAATTCATCCCTCCCAGCCGGATTCCGGGGGCGGGGGATTTTTTGAAACCCTATTTTGGGTTTCTAAACCTTCAAAAAGGGTTCCAAAAGCCCTGGTTACGGTTTCAGAGATCCTGAACAGAGTTTTGGAACCCCAATTACTGTTTTAGAAGCCCTAAATAGGGTTTTAGAACCCCATTTTGGACCTCCAGAAACCAAATTAGGGTTGTTAAGGTTTCAGAGATCCTGAACAGGGTTTTGGAACCCGAATTAGGGTTTTTTAGAAGCCCTAAATAGCAGGGTTCATACGGATCAGGGTTTTCCAAATTCCCTGACTTTCCCTGACCTGAGTGCTAAAATTCCCTGACTTTCTACAAGCAAACTCATAAAACAGTAAATGTTTTCAAGCACCTAATTTTGTGATTTCTTTTGCATCGGCAGATATTTACATAAACGCTAGCATACCCAATAATTTTCTAAAAGCAAAGGGTGAATTTGGTATTCAAAACTAATCGCATTTCAACAGGTATTCCGAGCGTGAAGTTAACAAGAATTAACTTAACAGTTTCAGGGTTTGACGAGGCCTGGTTGGGCAGCTGCCTAATCAGGGCGAGAAACTTTTGAAGAAGTATTTTTCAAAAACGCATTTAAAAGGTAGTCTTGGCACATAATCAACCGAAATTAACAGTTTCAGAGTTTGACGAGGCCTGGTTGGGCAGCTGCCTAACCAGGGCGAGAAAATTTTGAAGAAATAGCATTCAAAAACGCATTTTAAAAAGGTAGTCTTGGCGTAAAATTAACAGGAATTAACAGTTTCAGAGTTTGACGAGGCCTGGTTGGGCCGCTGCCTAACCAGGGCGAGAAAATTTTGAAGAAATAGCTTTCAAAAACGCATTTAAAAGGTAGTCTTGGCGTAAAATTAACCAGAATTAACAGTTTCAGAGTTTGACGAGGCCTGGTTGGGCAGGGCGAGAAAATTTTAAAAAATCCCTATAATTTTCCCTGACCAGATCTGAAATTCCCTGACTTTTCCCTGACCTCCCTGACCATTTTTAAATTCCCTGACTTCCCTGACCCGTATGAACCCTAATTTGGGTTTAAAAATCTCTAAACAAGGTTCCAGAAATGCATTTTAGCTGTATTATGTCGAATAAAATGGTTTTTTTGCACGTTTTAAAGCAAAAATAGCTTTCTTTGCACATTTCAAATAAAAGAATAAGTCTTTTTTGCATGTTTTAAAGCAAAAATAGGGGTATTTTTGCACTTCAGACAGGATTTTTACCCGAAACCTTGTTTTGAGCATAAAAAAGGTCGCTGAAACCCACTTTTGGACTAGAGTTGTAAAAAAAAAATTTTTTTTGAAAGCCCAAAAAAAGCTTTTTTTATGAAAATTTTTCATTTCGAAATTTTTTTTTTCAAAATTTTTTCCTAGCATGAAATATAGCTTGTAGGAGATGCAAGGATGCATCAGAAGCAACTTTAAATGCAAAATCTGATACTTTGGTTCAAACATAGTGTTACAGCCTGAGAGTCGATATTCTACCTGCAGCATTGCTCACAGAGTGGCTGCTGCCCTTCAAAACCTATTTTTATGCTTAGAATAGGCAAGAAATTGATAGAACTGCACTTCTAATGTATATCTGAGGCTAAATTCAGCGACTTTCCCCCAAAATTTCCATACTGTGAATAAAATAAAAAATTTTCGAAATGGGCCTTCAAAAAAAAGAGCTTTTTAAAAAAAAGAGCCTAACAACACTATTTTGGACACCAAAAAAAGGTCACTGAAACCCCTTTTGGGCATAGCCCTGAAACCCTATTTTGGATCATGGGCCATGGGGGTTTTGCCCACCTCCAACTTGGGCTCGATCCCCCGAACCACCCCCGCCCACCAAAATCGCCGCGACCCCCAACCGGCAGACAGACCCCCAAATTTTCCGATTTTGACAGCCCCAACTAGGGATCGGACCGGTATACGGTATTTTTCACCATGTATAATAAAACCGTTTCAAACACTGAATTATTCATATTTTTATCAGCATATTTTTGCTATTTTAATTCCTGAACACCAATTTTAGCAAATTCTCCTTTATAATTATTCTCCCAATTTGATTACTTGTTGTTTTTAGCTAAAAAACACCGGATTATCCGGAAAATAGTAATACCGGATTACGGTTGCATCTCTATGCCTGTTACATGTATGAAACAAACGAGGGTAAATGTATAGTTTGTTAAAAAATCAGGAACCGACCACAGATTAAAACAAACATTTTTATTGATCATAACTAATCACAAATCAATCAATTCTATAAAAAATAATCGATTATCTATTAATTTTTGGCAAATTCAAAAATTTCAAAATCGTCCTAATATAGTCATATTATATATCATTCGAAAGCCCTCCACCTAAGGAGTCTAATGATCACAATATCAGTAGCGGGGTACAACCTTGAGGGCCTGTTTTCCAAATATAAATGTAATGTACTTAGATTTATATATTTGGAAAACAGACCCTCCGGAGCGTGCCCTATACCGATGCGTCCCCTAGGGGTATTTTTATATTTGGAAAACAGACCCTCCGGAGCGTGCCCTATACCGATGCGTCCCCTAGGGGTATTTTTATATTTGGAAAACAGACCCTCCGGAGCGTGCCCTATACCGATGCGTCCCCTAGGGGTATTTTTATATTTGGAAAACAGACCCTCCGGAGCGTGCCCTATACCGATGCGTCCCCTAGGGGTATTTTTATATTTGGAAAAACAGGCTCCACGGGGCATGCCCAATGCGGATGTAGTGACCATTAAACTCATCAGACAAAGGGCTTTCAAATAATATGTAAGATGACCAATTTGGACGATTTTGAAATTTTGGAATTTTGCCAAAAAATAATCGATTATCGATTAAATTGTAATTATTTATGATCATTAAAAGTATTTATTTTACTCTGGGGTCGGTTCCTGATTTTACACCCGGAAACTAGATATACAGGGTGTGCCAAAAAAAAACAACCCAGCAGAGTTTTTGCTGTAGCAACCGCAAATCTCAACCGATTTGAATGAATCCTTTTTTAGATGAAAGATAAATAAATTCTTGAAAGATTGATGCACCGTTTATTAAGATAGCATGCTTAGTTCCTGAGATATTTGTCCTCAAAGTCAAAACAGAGATTTTGGCAATGAACAAGAGTGATAAAGAACAATTTTGCAGATTTTTTACTTTTGCAACCGTGAATCTGAACCGATTTGAATGAATTCTTTTTTGAATGGAAGACTGATAAATTCTTCAAAGATTGGTGCAATTTTTTTTGAGATTCACAGTTTAGTTCTTGAGATATTTGTCTTCTAAGTCGAAACAGATTTTGGCAAAGAACAAGAGCGCTTCGGTTGCATTTCATAAAAAGCAGATTCCTACTGCTAGGGCTAATGATACTTTAGTGTTGAAGTAAACCGAGTTTCTGTGTCACCTGTAAAGCCTCCAAGAGCCCTTAGCAGTAGCAGGAATCCGTTTTATTACGAAGTGCAGAATAATAAAAAAATCCCTCTTGTTCACTGCCAAAATCACTGTTTTGATTTTGAGAGCTAATATCTCAGGAACTAAGCAGAGTACATTAATGAAAATTTCAGCACTCTTTTAAGGATTTATTTATCTTTCATTTAAAAAAGGATTCATTCAAATCGGTTGAGATTTGCAGTTGCTACAGCGAAAAATCTGCTGGGTTGTTTTTTTTTGGCACACCCTGTACATTTACCCAAACGAGCTTTGTTGACGGACATAGGCGGTTTCTTGTTGTTGTGAAAACGTGGTGGGCGAGTGAGAAGAAGGTACCTTGTTTCCAGTCGGCTCTGACGGGGGATTTGCGCGGCCTGTTCAGTACAACGCGAGCCACCACCAACGCCGATGGAACGGCCACCAAGGCACACTTGGCCCAGACCGGCAACGCCTCCAGGTGCTCTCGAACTGTCGACAGCATTCTCTCTCTCTCTCTGGTAGTGGTAGAATTAGATAGTTTGACGGACAGACAGAGGGCTGGCGCCAGTAATTAATTCGACAAACAACACACCTAAACCGACCGGTGCGCCCGCTCCCAAGCCGCCGGTAAGTCTAATCCGACCGTAGTTCATCTAATTTGTTCTAAACCGCATTTTACCAGAGCGTACGCAAGTTTTCCAGTTGGGTAGGACGTAGGGCCATCGAAATCGGCAACTGCCTACCGAAAATGGCAATCGTTCGTTCGTAGCTGAAAATATGAAAATTTGCCGAAAGTGCTACTGTGCTCTAGTTCGTCGTGCTTACTGTCGTTCTAGTGCTGCAATTTCTTGTTTATAAACTGCGCTCATCGCAATTTCTGACCAATGTCTAGTTTTTTCTTCTTACTATTTTGTTTCTTACTTAGCTTCAAAATTTATTTTGGCTTTGGCTTTACGGTCTGACCCTTAAAACTCGCTTGAAAAATTCTTTTTATTGCAGTTAGTGATGCAACCGGCGGCAGAATACCGGGACTCGGGAAATGAGAATGCCGGGAAAAACCGGGAATATCGGCAAATCAACGCATGCAGCATGGTAAAACATAAATGTTTTCAACATCCGGTTTAGCAGCTATGATGCCATTTCTAATCGGTTTTCTCACGGATTTTCTTTCATAATGGGCTAAACTACAGTACGTACACTGTGAGATCAGATTTATCTTGAATGGGTAAGTGAGTTGGTTTGGCAGGCACCAAGCAGCTCGATGTCAATTGGGCCAAAAGATTTGTGTAAGAATAGCCAATCAATGAGTGGCTTTGCTCAATTGAAAACATTAAAGAAGGCCTTTATAAGATTGGAAGCTTAGAACAAAAACTTAATATAAAAATATTTGGAACAAAAGGAAACAACTGCAAAACATGGCTGTTCACTCAATTTGAGCAAGTAGCAGTCAGTTTAAAAGTTATTCAAAGTTTTGCGTGCCGCTGTACTGTCAAAAGAAAGTTGGGTATACAGTGGATGTCACTGAACTACATAGTATCTGCAAAAAACTGTCAATACTGCTATAAAATACATTGTATATTTCCCGGTATTAGAGAATGTGTGAACCGGGATTAGAAACCAGAAGTGAAAATACCGGGAATTCCCGGTTCTTCGGGAAATACCTGGATCCCGGTTGCATCACTAGTTGCAGTGGTTCGTTCAAATGGGACTGGTTTAGTGCAACTGGATTTGTCATATGGAAGAAAACCTTTCAAATGTCAAGTCAACTGAAA
Source organism: Sabatieria punctata (assembly GCA_030248155.1). Taxonomy (NCBI): domain Eukaryota; kingdom Metazoa; phylum Nematoda; class Chromadorea; order Araeolaimida; family Comesomatidae; genus Sabatieria; species Sabatieria punctata. The sequence goes on along the minus strand of JASANB010000888.1, from coordinate 43,069 downwards.
GGATTTAAAATTTGACACGAATAAAACATTCTGTGCCTTTCTTGACCGAACTCAGCGATCCTGGTATAAGTCTCTGTGCCATTTCGATCTTTGACAGAGCGGCATTGAACCAGCTTTGATGGATAAATCGACGCGTAGTGTTCAATTATTAGCTCAGGATACCAATAAAACTGCGAAGAACTACTAGTGGAAAAATCCATTCGTGCGGAACATTTCGGCAAGGCGTGCCCCAGACAGTAACCGCAACCTGACGTGTTGCACATCGCCTCGCCGAATGCGCACGGATGTGGGCCATCGTTTGGTGGCACTTCCATTCCCCATCATCACATCGTCATACAAAAGAGTTATGTGCCAAAAGCCCAGTAAAATTGATGACAAAAACCGAACAAAATTCAAAAAACCAAAAGACCTCAGAAGAAAATTTTACGCTGGGCGGCCGTGTATATTACACCGATCGAAAGCTCTCGGTCCGCTCTACAAATTATATTCAAGAAGACATGTTGAAATTTCCTCCTCAGTTCTCCGAAAGTTGCATGTTGTTGCTGACCAAGGCACAGTTCCTGGGTAAAAAGAGGCACAAAACACATGCGAAACGGAAATGTAAGTATAATTTCGGAATCCTGAGAGCATTACATATCGTTTGGTGTGTGAATCGACGCGATTAGAGCGAGTAGAAAGGTGTCGAAACCTCTCGAAAAGAGAGGTCAGAAAATGCACCGTTTTCGACCCTATCTTTGTTGAACGGCGGCCATTCTGGCGTATGAGCCGATTGGGTGTCATAAGGGCCCAAACGACAAAAGGGCCCGAGTCAAAAGGGCCCAAGCGTGATTAGGGCCCAGCGTCAAAAGGGCCCAACTGGTTAAAATGGTCCGAGGCATGCTAATCGTCAGGTCAGGTCAGGTCAAACTAACAGCGCAGCGGCAAGCACATATGTAGTCTTTTATCTCGGCTGTCTTTATTGTCTTCCTGCTTGTGCGCAAACCAAAATGAATTATGGAGAGTTTGAAGGAATGTGCGTTCGAAGCCAGCAGGGTGTTCACCCAATCTTGAACTATAATAGTCAGAATCAACCCGGCTTTGTCTACCAATTCATTCGGAAAAGAGGAAACCGTTCGTTGCCCACCTCCCTGCAGATCTGTGATCAGCACTAGCAGGCCTTAAAACTACAGTACAATGGAAGCATTTCTCTTAGCCAAAATTATTTATAGAAACAATTTTCACTCCAGTAAAACTAAAAAATAGTTTCAAAAATTCCTAAAAACTGTAAATCCCATTGGTTTTGATGGATTTTCTAAACTCTGACTAAGTTCATGACCTTGTAAATGGAAAATTCAGTGTTTTAACATTGTGAAACATTGTCAGCAAATACCGAATAAATACCGGTATACCGGTATTTTTGCCCATACCGAACCGATTCCTGGGTATGCCGAAAAATACCTACCCATACCGAACCGATTCCTGAAAATCCCATACCCAAACAACAGTAGTTGGGCAACCGGCCCTCAAGCTTATAAACATAAAGTAGCAAAGGCGGGCCCTTTTGACGCACTAAGGGCCCTTTTGACGCTGGGTCCTTTTCGCAGCTTGGGCCCTTTTGACCGTCTACCTATGAGCCTGCAAAACAATGCGGCTTACACGGCTGGTTTTCTCGCGCAATTCTACATATAGCCACAGGGAAAACGACTCTTTACAGACGGCTAACGCGATCTGCGAACGCGCGTTAGCAAATCACATAACAAGATCGCGTTTAACGCATCAGCGATGTGCTAACGCGCCCGGGCGCCTCTCACTGCTGAGAGGTTAAACGCGATCTGCTAACGCGCGTTAGCTGATCGTCGGAAACAATCGCGTTAGCACATCGCGTTAGCCGTATGGAAAGAGTAGTTTTCCCTGTGCATCCGCTTTTTGCAATGTTTAAGCAGAAGCGCGTTTAACGTATTAGCGATGTGCTAACGCGATCTTAAAACGCGGACCGCGTTACGATAGTTAAACGCGATGACAAGACGCAGCTAACGCGGTTACAAGAGGCAGCTAACGCGATCTGCTAACGCGCGTTAGCAGATCGCATTAGCCGTATGGAAAGAGTCGTTTTCCCTGTGTAGCGCACTAACTAAGAACCGGCCCTCTAGCTGGAAGGGCGCCAGAACTGTGCACACTTTTGTCGTTTGTTTGTTTGTTTGTTTTTGTTTTTGAGTTCCACTGTCCTTTCGTACAGCTCAGGACACCGCTCGCTCTTTTCAGAGCCCTTTGATTGGGTAGCCCTGTCTACAAACAACCCTCCCCTTTGCTGCCAATAGGTGCTTTGGCAGCGCCGGTTCGGTTCCCATTTACCTACATACTGTACTGGCCATCACCGGCTTTCGGTGGTCTGGGTTGGGCTTTACGTCGACTACTTACAGTCGTTTCGATCGGTTTCGAACCCACAAACAACTGCTCTCACGAATGCCGGGACCGCCGTGACACACACGATCGCGTAAACTACCCGTGGCCAGCCCAAGACGCGACTAACAGTGCTACGTCAGCTGTTAGGTTGGTGATACTTTCACAGAATTCACTTAGAAAGACGGGAGTTGTTGTGTTTGAAACCTCGTCGCAAGCAAACCACGTCGAACGGTGGGCGGCCCATTTCTGTGCGCCCTTACGCTCAAAAGTTATAAGCGCTTGACCAAGTTTGGGAAATTTTGGGAAAGAGCGTCGTCGTCCCTGCACATTATCTATGAGAAAAATGCAAACAAAACTTGTGATTGTATCCGTATTTGGCCAAACGATCAATTTTTTCAAACCGTTTCGCTTGATTTTCAGCAAAACTGATTAGCAAAATAATGCGTGTTTTTCACAAGACAAAAATGTACTGTATGGCTTAAATGGTTAACCAAAGGAAAATTACTGTTTGATGTCCTAGTCTCATAGAAAAAGCAAAGTTGGATCCCCAACCAGAACTGTTGGGTAGATTTTTCCTCGGTTTTTTTTTCGTTTTTTCCGAAAAAAAAACGTTTTTTCCAAGGGGGCTCGGAAAAAAAACTAAAATGCGGGAAAAGAACTCAAGCAAGTTTTTAAAGGAAATAGGCACAATAACTGGTTAAAGTCGCTTCAAATGCGTTGAATTTACGTTAATAGAAGCCTTACAAGCATTTTCCTATCATAACTTAGCTGTTTTTGACAAAAAATACTGGCACCGTTTTCTGGCAACTTTATTATCGTATTTTTGTTGTTTTAAAATCAAATTACTAATCTAAAAGATGAAATTAGTGAATTTCGTAATAAAACTCACGCTATTTCGTTGAATTCTGCAATAAAAAGCGATTGTTAAAAATTTTTCTGTCATCTCGGAAAATTACTTTTGGAAAAAAACTGAAAAAAAACCGGCTTGAGTTTTTTCCGGAAAACAAACAGCCCTGTCCCGAACCAATCAAAAACGCGCTTGGTTTTGGCTTGGGCTTGGTTTAGTGTTTAGAACCGGAGAATTTTCGCACCAAACGTGCACAATGTGTAGCCAATGTGTCTTGTTAATTTTTGCTGAAAATTTGGAGCCAAATCGACAAAAAAATGACCGAGAACGAACTGTTTTAGTAAAGGGGCAGACACTTTTGATCCATACTGTATTTACTGTATTTATTTAGGAAAGAGACTCTATCGTTTCGAAACAGGTTTCACAGTCAGAAAATCGGTGGCCAAAGTTAGATCAAAGTCCAGTTTTTTGGCGCGTTTTCGCGCCAGCATGATTTGTTTGAAAGAGACGAAATCGTTGAGCGAATCCAGAGTTTCAAGCACGTCGGTGAAGTCTTCTAAGGAATCTGGTTCGATGCCAGCCGCTTCAGCCATAAACCGATGCAATTGAAAGTCGGGCAGCCGGTCACTGAGCTTGTCCAGCAAGAATTGTTCGATTGTGTTCACATACTCGTTGAAGTAGTCTGTGTAGCAGAATTTGTTCTCTTCCTGCTCGTCGAACTGCTGACAATACTTCTCCACTATCTCACTTTGTAACTGGTAGAATTGTTCGGTCACCAGACATTCTTCTAGAACAGCTAGCGTTCTCTCAACGCTTTCAGCCCGCTTCATTCTGTCAGTGGTATTCATTTTTTCTCACAATCAGCAGTACTTCAAAAAGCAGAGCAAAGATGAAGGCAAAGAGTTTGCGGAACGGATTTTAATCGGTTTATAATATGAATACAATAAAGGAACTAATCTAGTCGAACCAAGCTATGTACGCGGCCAATATATTGCAGGCTATGATTGAGAGAGAGTTTGTTGGTGTCTCGTTTCCATGGCGACTAATTGACGCCGCATTTATTAAGTAGCCTGAATTGCCAGTTGACCAATCGCATCGGTTTTCAAACAAAACAGCTGACTTATAATTTGCTTTGTTTCTACTGTGACAGGGTTATAACCTTTTTTAGTTTTTTACATAGACATTTCCATAAACGACGTCGTTCCAGAGGGGGGAGGGGGGTCGGCTGAAATGCGACGACAGACGACGCACCAGGAGGGGGAGGGGGTTAGCAAAAACGACGTCGCTTTTTTCGGAATTTTAGGGAACTTTGAATGTATTATTTGCGATTTATGTACATTCTGTCAAAGATTTCTACATTCAGAAAAGCTTCCCAGAGTACCGTTGTCAAGTAAATTAGTTCAGGAATTTACTTGCTTTTTAATTTACTTGCACCTCCACAAAATAATTTACTTACTTTTTAATTTACTTGCCCCAGTTTACCAACAATTTAATTTGATTTTAATTTACTTTCAACTTTTAATTAAATTCTAATTTACTTTTCCATACAAAAAGTTATGGAAAAGACCCTGAAATGATTGAATATCTGAGTACCGATTTCCGCTAAACTGCAAACACTGTGAAATCTAACTCCATCGTTTTGTTAACCTCTTCAAATAGTGTCGTCGTGTTCTCGGCAAAACGCAGTTGTTCGTTCAATGCAATGACTTTTAATTACTTTTTTCTAGGAACAGCAGATACCATACAACTGTTAATTTGCGAAACCAGAAACAGTACAGGAACAGCAGACGAAAAGCTAATAGATACCTAATGCTCTTATTCAATGACAGGTTTCATTTTTATGAAACAAACGTGCTTTCACGCATCGGTGGTTACTTGAAACTGTAGTTTCTTGTACTGTGCTGTACGTACACTAGTGCAGGATTTGAAGCGAGATTTTTGAGAAACAAGTTTTGACAGTTGAGAAACCAGCAAATCACCATTTTTCGTTTCTGCAACCAGCACATACATACATACAGTAAGGTGTATAGGTATCAGTCCTCCTGACCAATCACTACATTGTATGTAGAGGGAAATCCGTTGGTTTGTTTATAACTAAATTAAGGGGCGAAAATGTCTATTCTCATATTTTACAGACTTTTGGTGAAATGTCTCGCTAGTTCAGTTCCTAATGCTACTCGCCGAGAATATGATTTCAAATTTACTATTTTGTTTGGTTGGACAGGTCAAGGATAGATCAGGAATATCACAAAATTTCAGAACCAAACTATGAGCTGTATGGTATCTGCAGCACAGTAGATGAGTTTTCAACAGGGAGAGCATATGTGCTGCAGTCAAATAAACAGACAGAAAGAGCACAGAATATCAGTAAGTAGCTTGCGAGACCGACAACAACCACAGATCGAACGGTCAGTGAAGCAAATTAGAAGTAAATTAGAAGTAAATTGAAAGTAAAATTTTCGGCCTTTTCAATCTAATTTAATTTACTTTTTACTTGCTTCGTCATTTTTGTCAGAGATTTAATTTTATTTTAATTTACTTGCCATTTGATTTACTCTTCGTAAGTAAATTATTTTCGAATTTAATTTGATTTTAATTTTAATTTACTTGACAACGGTATCCCAGAGTGGCTGAAGGGATCTATTCAATTCATTGTACAGTATGGCAACAAGAAAAAATGACAGTACTACATGTACTGCAGTTTTATCGGGGGGGGGGTAAATCGAAAACGACGTCGCCTAGGGGAGGGGGGCCCCAGAAACGACGCAAGGCGATTTTGGGGGGAGGGGGGTCCGAAAAATCGCGATTTTGGAACGATGTCGTTTATGGACGGCCCCATGTATGGAGACGTTTATGGACGGCCGTTTATGTATTCGTATTATAAACCGATTAAAATCCGTTCCGCAAACTCTTTGCCTTCATCTTTGCTCTGCTTTTTTGAAGTACTGCAGATTGTGAGAAAAAATGAATACTGCTGACAGAAAGAAGCGAGCTGAAAACGTGGAGAAAACGCTAGCTGTGCTAGAAGAATGTCTGGTGACCGAACAATTCTACCAGTTACAAAATGAGATAGTGGAGAAGTATTGTCAGCAGTTCGATGAGCAGGAAGAGAACAAATTCTGCTACACAGACTACTTCAACGAGTATGTGAACAGAATCGAACAATTCTTGCTGGACAAGCTCAGCGACCGGCTGCCTGACTTTCAACTGCATCGGTTTATGGCTGAAGCGGCTGGCATCGAACCAGATTCCTTAGAAGACTTCACCGACGTGCTGGAAACTCTGGATTCGCTGATCGATTTCGTCTCTTTCAAGCAAATCATGCTGGCGCGAAAACGCGCCAAAAAGCTCGACTTTGATCTGACTTTGGCCACCGATTTTCTGACTGTGAAACCTGTTTCGAAACGATAGAGTCTCTCTTCTAAATAAATAGAGTATGGATCAAAAAGTGTCCACCCCACTCACGTTCTCGAACTCTACTGAAACAGTTCGTTCTCGGTCAGTTCTTTACCGATTTGGCTCCAAATTTTCAGCAAAAATTAACAAGACACATTGGCTACACATTGTGCACGTTTGGTGCGAAAATTCTCCGATTCTAAACACTAAGTAAACCAAGCCCAAGCCAAAACTAAGCGCGATTTTAATTGGTTGGGGATCCAACTTTGCTTTTTCTATGAGACTAGGACATCAAACAGTATTTTTCCTTTGGTTAAGCCATTTAAGTCATACATTTTTGTCTTGTGAAAAACACGCATTGTTTAGCTAATCAGTTTTGCTGAAAACCATTCGAAACGGTTTAAAAAATTTGATTGACTGGCCAATCACCGATTTTTTTGCATTTTTTCATAGATAGTGTCATACATGTAACAGCCCCGGGCCGACCTGGGGGAAGGGGGTAGGGGGGTTTTCCTCAGGTAGGGGGTCGAGGGGGTTTCGCCCAGACGGGGGTCTCAAATTTCAAAAAGCTCCAAAACGCCTGGAAATGCGCTTTTAGCACGTTTCACACACTGCCAAATAGCATTTTAGAGCTAAAAACAAGCAAAAAATGACAAAAACGGCTTCCAAAAAAGGATTTCTTTTCAATATAAGCAGTGGAAGCGCCAAATTCGGTTCCCAAAGGCTTTTCAAGTGAATTTTAGGCTAAAAATTAGTGATTTCTGAGCCAGTTTGTTAGTACTGGAGCCACTACTGGTACGTACTTGTATTTTCGGTTGGGGGGGTCCCTTAATCTCTCTCGGCGGGTGACGGGGGTTTTGGCCTTTCCAGCAGGGGGTGGTAACCCACCGAAACCCCATAGTACATTTTTGGATAATATGCGAGGGGGTTGCACGACGCTCTTTTCCAAAATATGATAGACGCCAGCCACTTCGTCAAGCGCTTATAACTTTTGAACGTACAACAGGCGCACAGAAATGGGCCGCCCACCGTTCGACGTGGTCTGCGACAAGGTTTCAAACACAACAACTCCCGTCTTTCTAAGTGAATTTTTGGCGCGAAATTCAAATTTTTCTCCCTTTCAAAAGTATCACCGACGTAACAGCTGACGAAAGTGTGCACCGTTTTGGCGCCCTTCCAGCTAGAGGGACGGTTCTTAGTGCGCTAGATGTAGAATTGCGCGTAAATCCAGCCCTGTAAGCCGCATGCATTGTTTTGCAGGCACATACACCAGAATGGCGACCGTTCAAAAATTGGGTCGAAAATGTTGCATTTCCTGACTGACTTTTCGAGAGGTTTCGACGCCTGCCGCCCATATACTTGCTCTAATCGCGGCGGATCACCCATCGCCGATTCTCGGGATAGTACTTCGGCGGGGCGATTTAAAGTCGATCGAAGTTGTGTGCCTGGAAGGAGAGAGCATGTCGAAGAAGTACAGAAGCTAGAAGAATGGGAATCGTGGAAAGCTGAAGGAAAATCGGCAGCTTCACCTTGTTCCACTGAGAATCGGCCGATTCGGGATAGTACTTCGGCGGGGCGATTTGAAGTCGATTGAAGAGGTATGCCTGGAAGGAGAGAGCATGTAAATGAAGTACAGAAGCTAGAAGAGTGGGAATCGTGGAAAGCTGAAGGAAAGTCGGCAGCTTCACCTTCTTCCACTTTGAATCGGCCGATTCTCGGGATAGTACTTCGGCAAACCAGTTTTCCTATCTGTTTGGTACGGCTTTCCGTTAGGTTGTTTTCAGATTCTCTTTTACTGATAGACTGAAAGTTATTTTTGAATTATTTCAAACTGCAAGCGTCATCTGAACATCTAAAACAACAAATTTTGATTTTGCGACTGGTTGAAAACGCGTTTACGAGGGGTCTGAAATAACATTCCGATAGGTCTGAAATGGCCGATCCGATCCGATGTGCGGAGGGGGGGCTTTTACAGCCCTACGCTCAGACCTTGCGATCCATTGCGCAACCCCCATGGTTTCGTCATCTCGGACGTTTCCCTTCTATCACTGCCAGCCACTCTAGCCATGCTGTTGGGCGCCAGGTACTAAGAGAAGAGAGTCCCTGGCGCGTTGACGTCATGGTGATGTCGGCTCCCAACGTCCACTTGGTCCGCCCCTGGTGCGAGAGAAGCCCCCAGGCGTAGTTGGTTTCCTTCCGTGGACAACTCCTGACGTCATTGATCTTTCTCCAAGTTGGCATGCTGTAGGAGCGGCTTCGGTGCTATGGCAGATCCAGTTGGTTCCCATTTTATCTACTCGCTATAACCAGCTTTCGGTGGCCTGGGTGGAGCTTTATGCCGACGACCAACTCTTTGCAGCAAGAAACTTGCCGCGCCGAGAGGATGAACCACTACAACCGCTAGGGATGCAGGGGCCGCCGTGACTCAGAGGCAGCAAGCTACCCACTGAGCCAACGACGCGGCCGTCTGAAATGGCTTTCTGATATGTCTGAAATGGCTTTCCGATAGGTCTGAAACAGCTTTCCGATATGTTCAGCATCATTTTTCTGCTTCCCGATAGGTTGGTCAACTAAACCATATGGCACTGGTTATTTGCAAAGCGCTATATAGTTTGATCGAAAATGTGTCTCCCAATTAAATTGTGTATGCACTATAGTTTTCAGCCATTCAGCAGACAGCTTAAACTGCAGAAGTTAGTTAGTCTCAGTTTTGGTTCTCTCAGAGGGTCTCATTTAGAATTTCAGTCTGGAACTTCAACTGCTGTCCGATGGGATGTAGTTACCGGTTCTTTCATCAATGAGAGAAAGAGGTGAATGAGAGGTGCCTGTTACTGACCAGTTCAACCAATCATAAAGCAAACACATGCAGTTACTATCAGCTAATCACTATCACAGCAGTACTGCTTCAACCATTTTGGGTAGCACTTGTGGTCCAGCGCAGACACGCCACTTGACACGCAGACATTGTCAGTTGTAATTCTGTCGTTTGTTCTTCCTGGATTGTAAGTATCTACAGGGTGTCTCAAAAAAATGATCACATTTCTTTTTACTGCCATTTCCGTAAATTTTGACCAAATAGGCTGAAATTTGGACCATAGGTGCCAAAACTCGGGCACTTTTATGTGTTAAAGTTTGGTGCACTAGGCTTGACTCATTCCCGAGAAATTTCAAAAAAAGTGAAATTTGTTAAATCAATAGTGAAAGCCGGTCACCGAAAAAATGATCACATTTCTTTTCACTGCCATTTCCGCAAATTTTGACCAAATAGGCTGAAATGTGGACCATAGGTGCCCAAACTCGGGCAATTTTATGTGTTAAAGTTTGGTGCACTAGGCTTGACCACTTCTCGAGAAATTTCAAAAAAAGAGAAATTTGGTAATTTCAATACCAAACGCCGGTCACCGAAAAAACGTTACATTACATTATCGCCTAAACTCTAACGATAGCGTTGGAGTTCATGCGTCAACTTTTTACACACGAATTACCCTGAACTTCTGCGTTTACACTCCAAATTTCTTCCAATTCCGTCAAAAATTAGAAAAGATATAGGAAAAGGAAATGTTTCCATTTTTCGGTGACCGCCTTTCACTATTGAAATTACCAAATTTCACTTTTTTTGAAATTTCTCGGGATTGAGTCAAGCCTAGTGCACCAAACTTTAACACATAAAATTCCCCGACTTTTGGCACCTATGGTCCAAATTTCAGCCTATTTGGTCAAAATTTGCGGAAATGGCAGTAAAAAGAAATGTGATCATTTTTTTAGACACGCTGTAGTTAAACATCTGTTCTTGATCAGTAACAGGTGGTAGATCCTTGTTTCTGGTTGAAGGTTCATACCTAAACAAGTCACCCACTGTTTCTTCATTTTTTCCATGTTTCTTATTCAAACACGCTCTTCCGTAGTGAACATACATTGTATGTACCAAATTTGGCAGTACATGGGCAGAGTTCCCAAACTATCTTAGGTACCTACCTGCACAGCATAATATATGGTACCATTACCTATATGCCATTAAGGGGCCGTCCATAAACGACGTCGTTCCAGAGGGGGGAGGGGGGTTGGCTGAAATGCGACGATAGACGACGCACCAGGAGAGAGAGGGGGTTAGCAGAAAACGACGTCGCTTTTTTCGGAATTTTAGGGAACTTTGAACGTATTATTTTCGATTTAGGTACATTCTGTCAAAGATTTCTACATTCTGAAAAGCTTCGCAGAGTGGCTGAAGGGATCTATTCAATTCATTGTACAGTATGGCAACAAGAAAACATGACAGTACTACATGTACTGCACTTTTATCGGGGGGGGGGTAAACAGAAAACGATGACGCCTAGGGGGAGGGGGTCCGCAGAAACGACGCAAGACGATTTTGAGGGGAGGGGAGTCCGAAAAATCGGGATTTTGGAACGATGTCGTTTATGGACGGCCCCTAAGTGCTTGACTGTTCCACCAGCATGAATATCTGCTTCCGATTGGGATCTATTTAAGCTTTGAAAGATTTGCCTAAAGAGTGGCAGAATTCTTTGGATTGGAAGGGAATTGCTGTTTTTGAAAGATTTCCCAAAGGAATGTCAGAATTCTTTGGAAGGGAATGCTGCTTTTTGTAAGATTTGTCGTGTCCGCCCCAGGATTCTGAATGATTTGTTTGTGTTTGGACGAATAAACTATTACTAACTAACTAACTACAGTAACTAACTAAAGAGTGCTAGAATTCTTTGCAAGGGAATGCTGCTTTTTGAAAGATTTGCCTAACACGCAATTTTAGTATTTACGTACAGATTTCGATAACTTATTTAGTTAAATAACACACTGTATAAACATAATATAAATTTTCTACACCACAGCAGCACAGAGTGTAGTTAAAATATGTAACCCGGGTCTCGGCACCAATGAAGAATGATGAGTTTACCAATGGAATACAACACACTCAGATAGAGAGAAAATACACTAACAAACACTCATATCACAATCATCACTCTTCATCATTTACATCACACCACACCAATACTTACCTAGACATTGTGTTTCACACCAGAACACAATGCATGTTGAGCATGTAATAAAACTTGATAATCACACAATCATCAGGTCCTAATACATGCCCAGCATATTGTATTCTTACTTTCTGATTCAGAGTTATCCATGCCTTGCTCACTTGACTAATTCTTCGAATTTTCGGCAATTCATGAACTTTTGTGGAAACTATCAAATGCTGTCTCTGCATAGCACATCCACTACTTTCTAATTTGCGTTTTGGTAGGATATGTGTGTTTGGAAACCTACATAGGTATCTAATGACTGAACTTAGGAAGTGTTTAAGAAGTTGAAGGAAAACACCAATTCATTAACATTTTTTAGAACAGGCTGATTCATTGGAAGTTAACGGTTCAGCTTTTATGGAGTCCGTACTCCTGAAATGTTTTAAGAACTGATTTAAGGAACAGTTGAACCACATGCTGAATATGGCTCTAATCAGTTACAAAAATCTGGTTGATAATATTACATTAGTCTCTACACATTACCAAAAATCTATGATCTATGATCAATTAACTATGCATATGCATAATGCATTTGAAATCTGAAATTGAATACATAACATAGACACAGATATATGTGGGCTCGATAAATCCAACCTTTAAATGACTATAGAACTCTGAGGTCAATTTTATAGTTTTGGCTGTCTCACAGGGTCCAATTTGCAGTTTTCAGCTTGTTTTGCTGTGCAGCTGCTCTGCTCTGCCTTATGGGATGTAATTAGTGGCTTGTTGGTTAATGAGAGAAAATCGCAAATCTCAGGTGCTTGCTTGTTGCCGACCAGATCAACCCACACACAAAGCACACACATATCTATGCAAATCACAGACCTAATCACTGTCACAGCAGTACTGCTTCAAATGTTCGGGTTCAAATGGCACTATTGGGTGCAGCACAGACATGCCGCACTCTGTCCATTGCAATTCTGTCTTGTCTTATTGGTGGATGCCTAGTATTTGTTCGGCATCGATTCTGGGTCTGAAACAGGTGGTAGATTGGGTTGATTGTACATATAGCTGTATATATAAACAATTTATCTGCTTTGATCGGGAGAGGTTTGTATGAAGGAGACGCATTGAGCCAAACTGAAACATATATCTAAATAAAGTCCTTGATTAATTTTAAAACTTTCAACATCAGTTTCTCATACATACACAAAAGTGTACCAATAACCAAAGACAGTTTGTTCTAAAAGTGTATACCTCATTTCTCACTCGCTTCAACAATGTTTTCTTTGAAACAGGTACTACCATCTTTCCTGCTGCAGATTTCTTTCATTTTCTGCAGGAGTTTGCTGCCACAAAGCCGATGTCGTTCTTTCTTGCTGTAGGACAACAGACTGAACAAAGCGAAGAGCAGCAAGCGAAGCAGTTTGTTGGGCATGTTTCTGTCTGTGACCAGTCTGACCGACCCAAAGATCGGTCAGAGGTGAAATGAGAGTTTTCGAGCAGATCAAACAGACAAAAACTAATGAGTCGCTTTGCTAATTGCACTTGCTTTGTTCTTTTGCGCGATGCTTTCATTGAGAAGCTATTTTTGCACTTCTCTGCAATGGAGTCATTCATCTTCAGAGACACAAAACACACAGCTTCAGGAGGTTTGCTTGTAGTTAAATAGATCCCAATGGGAAGCAGATATTCATGCTGGTGGAACAGTCAAGCACTTAATGGCATATTGGTAATGGTACCATATACTATATTGTGCTGTGCTTACCATAGTTTGACAACTGTGCCCATGTTTGGGCCTAGTGCAGTACCAAATTTGGTACCTTTACCATGGTAATGGTATGCAGCTATACTTTATCAGTAGTGTCAGTGGCTTAAGGTGTGGTGCCACATGGGCACAAAATTTAAATGAAGGTACCTAAAAAGGTACAAGGTACCTAAAAAGTGCCCAAAGATATGCGTATACCATTCATGGTATCTCTACCATTTATGTTAACTGTACCTGTGTGCAGTGTGGAAGAATGTGCTTGACTAAGAAGGAAGAAAAGAAGAAACAGTGGGTGACTTGTTCAAATATGAATCTATATACACAACTATGTAGAAACACCAACCTACCCTACCACCGGTTACTGATCAAGAACAGATGTTGAACTAGATACTTACAATCCAGGAAGAACAAAAGACATGATTACAACTAGTAACAGGGAGAGGTGTGTCTGTGCTGAACCCACGAGTGCAACCTAAAATGCATTAAACAGTACTGCTGTGATAGTGATTACCTAGGTGATTAGGTGACTGAATGTGTTTGCTTTATGATTTGGTTGAACCGGTCAGTAACAGGCACCTCTCATTGACCTCTTTCTCTCATTGATGAAAGAACCGGTAACTACATCCCATCGGACAGCAGTTGAGGTTCCAGACCAGAATTCTAAATTAGACCCTCTGAGAGAACCAAAACTGAGACTAACTAACTTCTGCAGTTAAAACTGTCTGTTAAACCACATATGCAATTTGATTGGGATTGATTGACACAGTTTCGATCAGAATATACAATGCATGCTTTGAAAACTAATCGATTGAATCTTTGCATCATCTGAACATGCTATAGCATTCTATTTGCAGAAACGATCGCACTATAGTAGCTGTAACATTTATTAAGCATTTTTCCAATCTGAAAGCCAACATGCCAGGCAAAATTTTTGTTTTTCTAACAATTTTGTCAAGACAATCAATCAAAAAAAAACGGAAAAAAACACCGGAAAAAACCACACCTCACATCCCTGGGTGGAAGTAAGTTTGACAATAAACAAGCAATACCAATAGGATTGAAAATGGAACAGTGTGATATGTTGAAGTTAAATGTTTTGTTCATCAATCAAGAACAGTAGGTAATAGAAAACACACTTTATAATACCTGTATGCTGCTAAGTACCTGTTGCTAAGTAAATTTAATTATAATTTACTTACCAAACAATTTACTTGTATTAGTAAATTTATAAAAAAATATAATTAAAATTATACTTATAATTTACTTAAGGCAAAAATTCACTTTTAATATAATTAAAATTTTAATTTACTTACCAAACAATTTACTTGTATTAGTAAATTTATAAAAAATATAATTAAAATTATGCTTATAATTTACTTAAGGCAGAAATTCACTTTTAATATAATTAAAATTATAATTTACTTACCAAATAATTTACTTGTATTAGTAAATCTCTAAAAAATATAATTAAAATTATAATTATAATTTACTTAGCAACAGGACTGTATAGCACATTTAAATAAACTTTCTGCACCAGTAGATTAAAGTGCAGATAGATATGTCATGCAATTTGTTCAGTACTTATTCACTTACAATGTAACTTCACACACAACACCAATGCTTACCAAAGGACTATGTTTTATGCCAGAACTCATTACAGTACACGCTGGGCATACAGTAAGCCATCATCACATTATCGTGCATGTACATGCTTTTCATAGAATCACAGCACCATATATGGTACCAGTGCCTAGGCTAGTGACTTCTGAAGATGGACCGCTGCTGCTGCCCGCCTGCCTAGACTTAATTCATAGTACTAACAAACTACATATTTTTGGCTATTATGACGTCATCACGACTACATATTAACTAACTACATAGATTTTGGCTGACTAATTGACTACAAACTACTATCTCAAAATTTCCGAATTTGTTTGTAGTGATTTTTCTAGAAAATTTTCAGATTTTTCCCTAAGTTTTTACACTAATTCAGCCAATAGTCGGCATTTTGAACTGTCTTGAATTTACCATAACCCTCTCGCGCAGGGCCGTCAAATGTCCGATGAGCCAATTCGAATTTTTGGCCGGGAAAATGCGTGATGAACTGGTGCAAAGCTGAAAATATTTGTCCGATGAAAACGCTGCGTGATGGAAAGAGTCATCACGCAGGTGCGTGATGAGGTTTTTCATCACGCATTTTTTTACTGGCCGCCACTTTAAATACCAGCTAATGCGCAACGCTGTAGCATACAGCCGACACAAAGTGCGTGATGAAAATTAGTTATGGCTGCGCTGCATAACGCAAATGCGAAGCTGATCGAGCTGTAAATTTTGCTAAGCTGATCATACAGTTGGTAGGTACCACCAAATTTCAGGTAAGTCCAGGTTCAGGTATCTCTAAAATCCAATTTCAGGTTCAGGTTCAGCATACATGTACTAGGGGGGTTTGGGGGGTTACCCCCCTGCTGGAAAGGCCAAACCCCCCTCACCCCCCCCCGAGACAGGTTAAGGGACCCCTCCCCCGACCAAAAAATACAAGTCGTGGTAGTGGCTCCAGTATTAACAAACTGGGTCAGAAATCACTAATTTTTAGCCTAAAATTCACTTGAAAAGCCTTTGGAAACCGAATTTGGCGTTTCCACTGCTGATATTGAAGAAAAATCGGTGTTTTTGGAAGCTCTTTTTGTCATTTTTTGCTTGTTTTTAGCTTTAAAACGCTATTTGGCAGCTTAAAATAGCGATTTTTAGCGTCCTTTTTGGAAAAAAACGTGCTAAAAACGCATTTCTAGGCGTTTTGGAGCTTTTTGAAATTTGGGACCCCCCACCTGGGCGAAACCCCCCTTCGACCCCCCACCTGAGGAAAAAACCCCCCTACCCCCCTCCCCCCAGGTCGGCCCGGAGCTGTTACATGTATGAGGTTCAGGTTCAGGTACATTTTTCAAAAGTACCCAGGTGTCAGGTGTCAGATTCACGTACTTTGAAACAAAGACACAAATTTTCGGCTATGAGCTAAATCAATAGCGTTGCTGTTCCTTTTCTCAAGAAAACGATCCATGTTCAAAGCAATCGAAATTTACAAACCAACAATTCGACAAAAACGAGAAAAACGCAAGACAATTTTGATATATTTCGGTTATTGTGGCGTTGTTGTCTGTAGTGGCCGAACTACAACAATCTTTTTACCAACACACACTAATAATAAATCAACAGGAGAATAATTGACGCAACCGCTTGCCGGACAGTCAGACGGAGAGAATGATGAAAGTTCTAGAGAACAAAGGGCGAGTGGGCTGCTAATCACACAGCGCTAATATTACAATGTTTGGCGCGTACAAGGTTACGGTAGGCGTTCCCGGTTGTACATACAACAAGTGGTGTGTATTTTCTAACTAGCGCAACTACACACGCAACGCCTAACATATCAACCACCTTCTTTCTTCTTGAAGCGGAAACGTCAGTAGTAGTACCAGTCCCCTAGGCGGTCTGGTGGTTGACGATTCCACTGAGGGTGGTGTCGTCGTTGTGGTCGCGGCTGAGCTGGTTCTGGCGCGGTGGCCTCAGCTTCATAGACAGTCGGTCCCGGCCGGTCAACAACACGTTGCAGGTTGCGACCGTTCCACTTCTGCTTGTCAGACAGCAAGTAGTTGAATTTGCCGAGCACCTTTACAACAGTCAGTACTTTGTTGCTCCAGGGACTCGGTCCTTTGGGCGTGTGAGGCCGTTTGGTGCGCACCTTCTGCCCAACAGTGAACGTTGGTCCTGAGCTGCTAGTAGCACGTTGGTTTGACTGTTGTTGTCTCTGCCGCAACTGCATGTCCTCCCCTCCTTCCTCTTTTTGAGCTGTTTTGCGGGTTGTCGGTAGACTTCCCAGCCCAAACGAGGTTGGCGTCCAAAGAACTTCTGTGCAGGGCTGAGCTTAGGAAAGCTGTGTAGCAGCGGCAGCAATCCTGCTTTCTCCCATGTACCGGTATCCCTAGCAGGTAGCGTAGGGGTAGAGACGTCAGAGATGTCTGGTGGTGGCGCGCTGCTAGTGGCAACACCGTCGTTGGCATCCTCTGGTGAGCTGGACTGAGTGACTGCGCAAACAGTGCTGCTCCTTGACTGGATAGTGATGTGCACTGGATCCAGAGCACACATTGCGTCTATGCCGAGTGTATTGTGGCAGGAATCGCCAAACACATACACTGGCACGTTGGCAGTCCATCCTTGGAAGGAAAGTTGCGCAGGAAATTGTCCCTCGATAGCCACTTCCGACTGATCGAAGTTGAGAATGGGGTCGGCCGTCTGCAGTCTCGTCGCTCGAAAGTGCTTATGGAACTCACCCCGAGTGATACCAGTGACGTCCGAGCCGGTGTCGACCATCAGGCGCAGTGGTGCGGCAGGAACATCATCAATAGAGGCGATGTAGACCTCACAATAAGGTGGTTGAGTGTGTACGGCATTCACACTCTTCCGGCCCTTTTTGTGATTGCTGCGCATCTGGTGAGTGAGCCGACACTGTTGTTTGGCGGCAGGGCGCGAGGTGGAGCACGGGTTGCTCCTGCACACTCGCTGGAAGTGTCCCTGTTTGCCGCAGTTGCTGCAGGTTTGGCCTCTGGCGCGGCATCTGGAATCCTTGCTGTCCGCATGTGATGGATCTCCACAATGCCGGCAGGCTCTCTTGCTGGTTGTCTGACTGTTGGCTGAGGCACTGGGGCGTACCTGGTTAGGTTTGGGTCCTGTGTGCTGAGCAGAGCTAGGTCCCTTTCCCCAGCTGTACCTGTGGTGTGAGGCAGCGCTGATCTGCGATGACCCGGGCGCCATGTTTGCAGCATCCTTTTTGGCGCTCTCATCAGCCAATGCAAGTGCAGTGAATTTCTCCAAATCCACTGCGTCCATGGCAAGCAGTTTCTCCTGTGTAGCGCGGCTGTGTAGGCCGCGCACCATTTGTATTGCTAGCAGATAGTCGATTAAGGTGCGTTCCTCGATGCGTTGTGTCCCCTGATCGACAGGGAATGTGCACTGCTGGATCAAGGTCCTGAGTACACGGATGTACTCAGTGACTGACTCGGTAGATCCTTGTGAGTGCTGCATGAAGTTGAACAGGGCCCGTACCGGGTTGACAGGCCTGTAGAAAGTCTCCCGGGCGGCTGCCAGGAACTCCTCGAAACTGGCATCTGGATCGGCGTTGAAGACAGGGTGACTGGCGAATTGGGGAAGCGCGGCTGTCCCCAAAAACGAGAGAAGAAAATCGTTCTTCTCGTTGTCTGTCAATTTCACTGTGTTGTCCCTGGTTGCGTCCAGGCCATTGAGAAACGCGTTGAATAGCCGCTCCCAGAGTGGCCATTTGAGAGGTGGATGGTCATCGACTGTCTGCCAATAGGGTTGAGGTGCCGGGATGTGTGCCCGGCGGTTGGACATCGCGGTAGTGACGATTTGTGGCTGCTGGCACGTAGACAAGTGACAGCCACAATCCAGTAGCTGTCGTTGTGTTTTCGAAGAGAACCGGCTCTACCACACGTACAGCTGACGTGTGGAGACAGGTTTGCGCACTGTAGAACGAAGAGAACCGACACTGCCACACGTACAGCCGATGTAGGAGAAGGCGGTAATGTGTGTAGGCAGGTTGACGCGATTTCGAAGAGGACCGGCGCTACCACGCGTACAGCCAATGTAGGAGTAGGCGGTACCGTGTGTAGGCAGGTCGGCGCAAATTCGAAGAGGGCCGGCGCTGCAGCACGTACAACCAACGTAGCAGTCGGCAACGTCTGTAGGCAGGTCGTAGAAAGAGGCAGTGGCGTCACCAGCGCCTCCGCCAGCCAGAACGTAGAAAAAGAAGATGGCACTTAGTAAGATACTCACCAACAGTGCCTCCTCCAGTAGGTTAGTGTAGGCGACACCAACCGATGATTTGTGCCAAGCTGGTTGTAGAAATCGTCCTCTTTGACGCGTCGGCGGTGGTAAGGACTTTACTTTAGTAACAATATACGGGCGCGACACAGGCCAAGACTGAGCAACAGATACGTCTACCTGAGCTGGGTATAGACCATACGTGTGACCCTAACACATAGTAATACAAATTAGCATGTAACTCGGCGCGCACTGGTAAAACGCCTAGGCACGCAATCACACGCGTTCACACACATACAACATCACCCCCCTCTGAAAAGAGGTGACTAACCGGCAGAATGAAGTGGTTATTACACACACAACAAATCACAGATCATGTATTTTGAAGATACACGTCTTCTACCGGTATTCCGTTGTGGTGAAATCAGGGATTTTCGCGGGTGGGTGGCAGTTGGAACAGCTCACTAAATGCTGCCGACCTCCCATCACTAGTTGAACGTTGGTATATTGTCGCAAACATCGTGGATTCTGTGCGGCACTTGGAAATTACAGCCATGCTCTCACATCTGCTCAAATACTGGCCTCCCTGGTCTGTGCTGGTGACAAGTGGTTTGCAGTGGACTTGGCGCTGAGGCAACTGCATCACTGACATCTCAACTTGTACCATTGGTGCCCAGACACACTGAACTGACTTCGGCTTTTTTACAGCGCAATGAAGTGCTTGTCATTAGGTTTGACCAAATTCGGCAGTGAGGTGGTGACTTCTGGCATCATAGGTGCAATGCACTGCTAGATTGTGTACATCGACTGGTACAGTGCCGACATTCCACTGTTTGACTTTGCGTCTGCTGGTAGGCAGGTGGTGCTTCTTGAGTCAGGTTGTTCAAATCTAGCAGGTTGTTAACCAAGTAGGTTTGCATTCCTTTCCGACTCAGAGCACTGATGTTGACAATGCCATAATTGGTGCCTCTTCTTCTGCCGCTGACCAGCTTCTTGGGCTGTCCCTGGCAGTTGATGTGCAAGCAGTCAGAATTGCGGATACAGCAATGAGTAGGTACCATCTTGTGACCTTGAGCACACGAGTCTTGTAGCCCTGGTGCATCTGCCCAGATAAGCCCCACTGACTTGCTTGAAACCTCTGCCTGACAGGTTTTCTTCCTGCTGCAGACATTCTGGTTCTGGCAGGGGAGACAGATTTGACTGTGGGCTTGACGCTCCTCTTTGCCTTGGTATCGCTCCCAACTGCGATTTCCACGTTTCTTGCCTTGTCTTGCTGTTGACTGCTGGACTTTCAGTTGGCTAGAAGATTTCTCCTCTCGGGTGAGCTTGTTCAGCACTGTGCACTGGTTGTGTTGTTTACTCTGGCTGCGTCCAATGCGCAACCATTGAGGCTCCAATGACCAGTTTTGTAGCACCCATATTTGGTTGTTGCTGCATGGTGCATTGTGCCAAACGGTGTGGCATCCAAGCAACCCCACTCTGGTGGTGCCTAACTGGTGATTGGCAATAACGTCACAGACCAGTGTCAAAGAGTTTCCTGGGTTGACCTCTTCATTTGACTTGACCATAGCAGTCTGCTTCTTCCCTTGTTGGCACATCAGCTTTGCTTCACTGGTTGCTGCCCACAAACTGCATGTCACAGTCGGTTCAATCCCTCTTTGTGATGGCTCAACCCTACCAACAGATTGAATGTTGAAAAAATGAAGCGATGGCGGCTCAATCCTTCCACGGAATAGAGTTCGGACAGCTTGGATGGCTCTGCTGGGAGGATGCGAAATTCTTGATTCCTCTTCACACCAGTTCTGGACTGTGCCAAGTTTTCCTCTCCATTGCTTGGAGGTTGACCACTTGGTCATCTTGAAGTTCCAGCTTACTTGGAGTCCATTCCAAGTATTGACCAACAAGCACACTAGTGCCTGAGGTGGAGATGAACTTCTACTGGTGGAGAACTCCCATTGGCAGTAGCACACTGTCTGACCAATGACCACTGGTGGGTGGTGCAAGATTGTAGACCGGATCTGACACTGCATGACAGTGTAACTGTACCTGGCCGCTAGTTCTCGAGTGAGCATTCCACTTGCTCTACACACTAGTTTGCAGCGCGGACCACCCTGTTGACAAACTGCAGGCATACACTGGTTGTCACAGCTTGCAAGTACCACTAGAGTACACGAACACATCATAGGTGACATTGCGGGTGTCCAGTGATCAACTTGTCTTTTGTCTTGGTGCAGGCTTGATGCATACATCTGTACCACAACTGACCCTTTGTCAGGCACAGGCTTGCTGTTCCTCAGCACTTGACTAGCCGCGTTTGTACTAGCATACCATAGCAACACAACTGACTCAGGTTTTCCGTGACCCGAGTTTCCAGCTAACCATCGCACTCTTGCACCCTTTGGCCTGGCCACAGCCTCTGTGCTTGCTGGTGTAGAAGCTAGGTACACACACAATACAGTACAAATATAACTCATCACAGAGCGAATCACGTTTCACACGATTTTCACAGTTGCCGGCTTCTGTTGGGCTCCTAGTGCACATCTGCCCAGTGCTCTGGTGAGGTTTGACCGGCGGCCGTGAGAACTGCACCAATCTCACGCCTGGCTGGTGTTGCGGTCGGTGGCGGGATATTTCTTTTCTTGTGGTAAAAGTCGTGCCTGCAGCACTGTCTGTTACCACTGTCCCTTTGACGCGTGCTGGACTACATGAGCCGCTAATTGTGCCACAGAGATGGTCGCTAACTGGCCCCTGTGTGCGCAGGGCCGCTGAACGGCAAGTGCTGGTGTCGCAGAACGATCTGCACAGTCTGTTAGTTGGTTGTAGTGAATACACCCCGTTGGTTGGTGACAGCACGAATTGCGGTGTGTTGTACACAATCGACAGTAGTAGCCGGCATGGGCGGGACTCGGCGACCGGGAAGGGATAGGTGTTCGGAGTCTTCACCGCGACCCCTGGCCACCCCGCAGCTAGTGCCGGAGCTCCTTCGACACCCAAGCGGAGCCCGCCAGGATCACGGGTTGGACAGACCCCAGCCTCCCGTACCCCCAGACCCTGATGAGTCTTCTGGAAGAACGTAGGGGTTGTAGGTCACCGCCCCCCAGCCGCTTTGGTCACCAAACTAGGCGCTACAAGCCTGCCCAGTTTCGAAGTAGGTGTACAGTACTTACTGACAGACGACCAGTAGGGTATGTAGACAGATGAAAGCACGTTGCAGAATAGATGCTGACCAGTACAGTAGGCATAGCAGGAGACAACCTGCTTGTTGACGTCAAAGGTCTTGCAGTGACTGACAGAGTGACCGTTTGGCAATAGCAGTGCAGTGGTGCCCAGGTGTGGCGGTCCCAGTACATCATCTTGCAAGTCAGGTGTCTCGGGCTGCGTGGGTTGGTCGACCAACATCGCGCCTGACCCATGGGTGGCTGCGAGGGACCCCACTCCAGCAGTGCGCACAGTTGCAGCTCGGTCTACAACAAAGACAAATGACATGCCAAACAATACGAAAAATTGCTCCTGACGTCCCTGTCCTGAGGTTATATAAGTGGAGCGGCCCGAGTGACCATGTGAGCTATTATGACCCGCGCTTCTCACACGGTATGGTCCTCTGGTACTGCGATAGATGCCCCATTTCCTTTGAGGGCCGCCGTGGCTCGGTCGAGTGGGGCTGGCGGCCGTACCCTCCATGGCAATGAATATTTCGACTGCAGCTATCGCCCTTGCAGCCGTTGGAAGTACACGACCCGACAGTTGCTGCTGCAACAAGTGAACAACACCCAACAATGTACAAACGAGCAGCATCCCAATACATAGTCGGACTACAGACTGTAGGCTACTGTAGTTGCAGGATTTCTGGGTTTTGTGATTGAGTGTTTTTATTTTTGGGCCCAAATTGATGTTACATATACACTCAGCACATACACCCATTAGCTGCGTAGTTGCGTTGTTTTCTAGACAAGATGGTCTAAACTGTGCTTGGGGCGTTTTAGCGCACCGACACGACCGACGACACGCACAACGGCAGATGGAAAGCTCGGAGCTTCTTAACCCTGCTGTTAAGTCACTTACGACTGCCTTTACAGCGATACCTGACCAAAGTCGATTGTAGTTGATGCACTTGCTCGGTGGAGTGTCTTTCTTGTTTGATGAACCAAAACGCCTCTGTTGAGCAGTTTTTCGGTGGTGACAGCAGTCAGTCGTTCGTGGTTGACGGCCATGTCCTCGCTTGTGCCAATGAGGTCGAGCGGTTTCGGTGTCGTCAGATTGTAGACGTAAGTCGGCGGACTTGCAGATGGCTCAGCTGTCTCCGTCACAGGTGACGTTTGAATACGAGCTCCTCTGGTGCACGGTGCCACCTTCTCCATTGCCATTCTCGAGAGAGGGGAGTATAGGCCTGTGCCCGCTAAATCGCTGCGAACACACAAAAGAAAACAAGCAGCTTTTTTAGCCGGCGTTGCCAATGACGCGTCGGCGGTGGTAAGGACTTTACTTTAGTAACAATATACGGGCGCGACACAGGCCAAGACTGAGCAACAGATACGTCTACCTGAGCTGGGTATAGACCATACGTGTGACCCTAACACCATACATGTAACAGCTCCGGGCCGACCTGGGGGGAGGGGGGTAGGGGGGGGTTTCCTCAGGTGGGGGGTCGAGGGGGGGTTTCGCCCAGGTGGGGGGTCCCAAATTTCAAAAAGCTCCAAAACGCCTAGAAATGCGTTTTTAGCACGTTTTTTTCAGTAAGGACGCTAAAAATCGCTATTTTAAGCTGCCAAATAGCGTTTTAAAGCTAAAAACAAGCAAAAAATGACAAAAAGAGCTTCCAAAAACACCGATTTATCTCAAATATCAGCAGTGGAAACGCCAAATTCGGTTTCCAAAGGCTTTTCAAGTGAATTTTTGGCTAAAATTAGCGATTTCTGACCCAGTTTGTTAATACTGGAGCCACTACCACCACTTGTATTTTTTGGTCGGGGGGGGGGGGGTCCCTTAACCTGTCTCGGGGGGGTGAGGGGGGGTTTGGCCTTTCCAGCAGGGGGGGGAACCCCCCCAAACCCCCCTAGTACATGTATGCCTAACACGTAGTAATACAAATTAGCATGTAACTCGGCGCGCACTGGTAAAACGCCTAGGCACGCAATCACACGCGTTCACACACATACGACACTCTTCGCTACCACCGGGTTGGTAGTAGCAGTAGAAAAGCTTCGTTGGTTGCTACCACCGGGTTGGCGGTAGGTGTGGAAACTCTTCTTTTTCGCTACCGCCGGGTTGGCAGTAGGCGTCGAAAATCTTCTTTTTTTCTTTCTTCCGCGATTGTCGAATGCCACCGTTGGTCGCCAGTTGATATATTTCGGTTATTGTGGCGTTGTTGTCTGTAGTGGCCGAACTACAACAATCTTTTTACCAACACACACTAATAATAAATCAACAGGAGAATAATTGACGCAACCGCTCGCCGGACAGTCAGACGGAGAGAATGATGAAAGTTCTAGAGAACAAAGGGCGAGCGGGCTGCTAATCACACAGCGCTAATATTACAATGTTTGGCGCGTACAAGGTTACGGTAGGCGTTCCCGGTTGTACATACAACAAGTGGTGTGTATTTTCTAACTAGCGCAACTACACACGCAACGCCAAACATATCAAATTTTTTGCGGTATGATGGACCGATCGCTATTGTAGTAGGAAACCCCCACGCACTCTACAAACGTTCATTTCAAACTCAAAGTTCCGGCATTAAGTTAAGGCTCAGATACGTAAGTTCTACTAGCTGACGTTTAAGCTTACGTTCAACAAACAAACTAAAGCTTAGGCTTAGGCATAGAGGAAGACAAGCTTTCATAAAGGCAATTTCCGGATTGGGCTTTTCCCTACATACTGTATAATCGCCGTCATTTTTTAGTTACAGTAGACGTAGGTGCAGATAATGTGCATTAGACTTTTCAAGCACACCATTTTTAAGAACAAAACTGTAGAGCGTCAAGCAATATCTGATCTAACCAATTTCAAATGTTGACAGTACGTGCTACTTGTACCGGGAAGTTTAAGACATGAAAAACCTGAAAAGTAGGTACCGACCTAGTAGGTGTCAGGTAAGTACTTTTATTTTCAAGTAGGTTCAGGTTCAGGTTCAGGTTCACAATTTTCAGGTTAATACCCAGGTTTCAGGTTCAGGTTCAGGTATACCTACCAACTGTAGCTGATCAGCTGCGTGCACCAATTGGTGCACGGTCTGCCCGTAAGAGATAAGCTCATCAAATCTTAAAGCATACCGATAAACAATTTATGTTTGATGTAAAGTGTTAGAAAGATCATTTTTCCTGTTTTCGCGCTTTTTTCAAAGTTTTTCCATAGATTTTCAAAGGAAGGTGACCATATACATAGATAAAAATTTGCACGTTCGTTTAAGCTTTTTCTCACCTTAATTTTTAGAAAATTTGTCTCATTCTGTTTTTAGAAATGCTCCCACACAGCAAGTCATTTCTAGTAAGAAAATGAGTGTCTATGCTTTTGCGTATAGAGATTTCCACAAGCGCCGCCCACCATCGAAGCAACCCCTACACAAAGCTATAACCAACCAATCAGTGCTATTTGAAGTTAAAGTCTTCGCTGACCTTGGACCAGTGGCGTATCCAGGATTTTGGAAAGGGGGGGCGTAAAATTTTGAAAGTGCCTGGTTGGGCCGCTGCCCAACCAGGGTAAGAAAATTTAGCAAAATTAGCCTTCAAAAACGCGTTTAAAACGCGTTCCGAGCTTAAAATTATCAGAAATTACAAGTTTTAGTAGTTTATAATGGCCTGGTTGGGCTTCTGCCCGACCAGGGCGAGAAAATTTTGAAAATTTAGCCTTCAAAAACGCATTTAGAAGGCATTCTGAGCACAAATTAGACAGTTTTAGTACATATTCATTAGTTTCTTATATTTTTGACAGACTTTTTCTTCCTACCTCCACCGCAAAGGGGGGGGTGCACACACCCTACACCCCCCTGGATACGCCACTGCCTTGGACGGATCATTCTTCTCTCTTGTGAGCGTTACACAATGTCCCTCAGGATGTGCAGATTAAGTACAAAGCAAGAGAAGCTAAAAATAGTAAATTAGACGAACTGAGACAATAGAAACTGAGACTGAGTTTAAATGTAGCAGCAGTCAATCTATCCGCATATTTGGGAAGCACCACACACATTTTTACTACATACATACCAATTTTGATAACTGATTCAGTTTTCAAAGCATGCATTGTATATTCTGATCGAAACTGTGTCAATCAATCCCAATCAAATTGCGTATGTGGTTTAACAGACAGTTTTAAGAGTCAGTCTCTGAACTGATCGAGTTTTGGCCCTTTGCCTTATTCAGACCCAAAATTGAAACTTTGGCCTAGAGAGCTGTAAGTTGGTACACTAATACATATCGATGGGTTATGTAACCACCGCAAAGGATTTCCCGATTCGACGCTCCACGCTCGAGATACAGCCGTCTGAAAATCGGCTCGCTTAACTATGGGGCAAAAATTTCGAACTTGAATTTCTTTCCTGCTAAAAACAGTTGGGACCTAGAATTTGGGGATTTTACGTAACTTTTAGAGTACTTTAAGAATTTTTGGTCGGTTTTCGATTTTGACGAAAAAAATTTTTTTTCGACCCCCTTCCCGCCCCCCTAGCTCGTCTGGAACCCCCCTATATGGGTTTTTTTATTTCAGATTATTGTAGCGCCATTTGTTGGCTACAGATCGGTGCCAAGCACGATAGCCCGCGACCCGGGGTTTTGGAGTAAATTGACTTCAAATGGCTGAAATCGCATTTTTTTTTTTCAGTTTTACTATGGGACAAAATTTCGAACTTGAATTTCTTTCCTGCTAAAAACAGTTGGGACCTAGAATTTGGGGATTTTAAGTAATTTTAAGAGTACTTTAAAAATTTTTGGTCGGTTTTCGATTTTGACGAAAAAATTTTTTTTCGACCCCTTCCCGCCCCCCTAGCTCGTCGGGAACCCCCCGAATGAGGTCTGGGTATTCGAGATTACTGTGGCGCCATTTGTTAGGTACAGAATGGTGCCAAGCATGATAGCCCACGGCCCGGGGTTTTGGAGTAAATTGACTCCAAATGGCTGAAAATCGCATTTTTTTTCCAGTTTTACTATTGGTCAAAATTTCGAACTTGAATTTCTTTCCTGCTAAAAACAGTTGGGACCTAGAATTTGGGGATTTTACGTAACTTTTAGAGTACTTTAAGAATTTTTGGTCGGTTTTCGATTATGACGAAAAAATATTTTTTCGACCCCCGTCCCGCCCCCTAGCTCGTCTGGAGCCCCCCTATGTGGGTAATTTTATTTCAGATTATTGTAGCGCCATTTGTTAGCTACAGATTGGTGCCAAGCACGATAGCCCACGGCCCGGGGTTTTGGAGTAAATTGACTTCAAATGGCTGAAAATCGCAAATTTTGTCCCATAGTAAAACTGGAAAAAATCTGATTTTCAGCCATTTGAAGTCAATTTACTCCAAAACCCCGGGTCGCGGGCTATCGTGCTTGGCACCAATCTGTAGCTAACAAATGGCGCTACAATAATCTGAAATAAAAAAACCCACATATGGGGGTTCCAGACGAGCTAGGGGGGCGGGAAGGGGGTCGAAAAAAATTTTTTTCCTCAAAATCGAAAACCGACCCAAAATTCTTAAAGTACTCTAAAAGTTACGTAAAACCCCCAAATTCTAGGTCCCAACTGTTATTAGAAGGAAAGAAATTCAAGTTCGAAATTTTGTTCCACAGTAAAACTGGAAAAAAATGCGATTTTCAGCCATTTGAAGTCAATTTACTCCAAAACCCCGGGCCGTGGGCTATCGTGCTTGGCACCGATCTGTAGCCAACAAATGGCGCTACAATAATCTGAAATAAAAAAACCCATATAGGGGGGGTTCCAGACGACCTAGGGGGACGGGAAGGGGGTCGAAAAAAATTTTTTTCGTCAAAATCGAAAACCGACCAAAAATTCTTAAAGTACTCTAAAAGTTACGTAAAATCTCCAAATTCTAGGTCCCAACTGGTGTTAGCAGGAAAGAAATTCAAGTTCGAAATTTTTGTCCCATAGTTAAGCGAGCCGATTTTCAGACGGCTGTATCTCGAGCGTGGAGCGTCGAATCGGGAAATCCTTTGCGGTGGTTACATAACCTATCGATATGTATTAGTGTACCAACTTACAGCTCTCTAGGCCAAAGTTTCAATTTTGGGTCTGAATACTAAAACTCGATTGGTCCAGAGACTGACTCTTAACTGCAGAAGTTAGTTAGTCTCAGTTTTGGTTCTCTCAGAGGGTCTAATTTAGAATTCTGGTCTGGAACCTCAACTGCTGTCCGATGGGATGTAGTTACCGGTTCTTTCATCAATGAGAGAAAGAGGTCAATGAGAGGTGCCTGTTACTGACCGGTTCAACCAAATCATAAAGCAAACACATTCAGTCACCTAATCACCTAGGTAATCACTATCACAGCAGTTCTGTTTAATGCATTTTAGGTTGCACTCGTGGGTTCAGCACAGACACACCTCTCCCTGTTACTAGTTGTAATCATGTCTTTTGTTCTTCCTGGATTGTAAGTATCTAGTTCAACATCTGTTCTTGATCAGTAACCGGTGGTAGGTTGGTGTTTCTAGTTGTGTATATAGATTCATATTCGAACAAGTCACCCACTGTTTCTTCGTTTCTTCCTTCTTAGTCAAGCACATTCTTCCACACTGCACACAGGTACAGTTAACATAAATGGTAGAGAGAGATACCATGAATGGTCTATGCATATCTATGGGCACTTTTTAGGTACCTTGTACCTTTTTAGGTACCTTCTTTTATATTTTGTGCACATGTGGCACCACTACCTTAAGCCACTGACACCAATGATCAAGTATAGCTGCATATCATGGTAAAGGTACCAAATTTGGTACCGCACTAAACCCAAGCATGGGCACAGTTGCCAAACTATGGTAAGCACTAGCACAACATAACATATGGTACCATTACCAATATGCCATTAAGTGCTTGACTGTTCCACCAGCATGAATATCTGCTTCCCATTGGGATCTATTTAACTACAAGCAAACCTCCTGAAGCAGTGAGTGTTCTGTGTCTCTGAAGATGAATGACTCCATTGCAGAAAAGTACAAAAATAGCTTCTCAATGAAAGCATCGCGCAAAAGAACAAAGCAAGTGCAATTAGCAAAGCGACTCATTACTTTTTGTCTGTTTGATCTGCTCGAAAACTCTCATTTCACCTCTGACCGATCTTAAGGTCGGTCAGGCTGGTCCCACACAGAAACATGCCCAACAAACTGCTTCGCTTGCTGCTCTTCGCTTTGTTCAGTCTGTTGTTGTCTTACAGCAAGCAAGAACGACGCTGGCTTTGTGGCAGCAAACTCCTGCAGAAAATGAAAGAAATCTGCAGCAGGAAAGATGGTAGTACCTGTTTCAAAGAAAACATTGTTGAAGCGAGTGAGAAATGAGGTATACACTTTTAGAACAAACTGTCTTTGGTTATTAGTACACTTTTGTGTATGTATGAGAAACTGATGTTGAAAGTTTTAAAATTAATCAAGGACTTTATTTAGATATATGTTTCAGTTTGGCTCAATGCGTCTCCTTCATACAAACCTCTCCCGATCAAAGCAGATAAATTGTTTATATATACAGCTATATGTACAATCAACCCAATCTACCACCTGTTTCAGACCCAGAATCGATGCCGAACAAATACTGGGCATCCACCAATAAGACAAGACCGAATTGCAATGGACAGAGTGCGGCATGTCTGTGCTGCACCCAATAGTGCTACCCGAACATTTGAAGCAGTACTGCTGTGACAGTGATTAGGTCTGTGATTTGCATAGATATGTGTGTGCTTTGTGTGTGGGTTGATCTGGTCGGCAACAAGCAAGCACCTGAGATTTGCGATTTTCTCTCATTAACCAACAAGCCACTAATTACATCCCATAAGGCAGAGCAGAGCAGCTGCACAGCAAAACAAGCTGAAAACTGCAAATTGGACCCTGTGAGACAGCCAAAACTATAAAATTGACCTCAGAGTTCTATAGTCATTTAAAGGTTGGATTTATCGAGCCCACATATATCTGTGTCTATGTTATGTATTCAATTTCAGATTTCAAATGCATTATGCATATGCATAGTTAATTGATCATAGATCATAGATTTTTGGTAATGTGTAGAGACTAATGTAATATTATCAACCAGATTTTTGTAACTGATTAGAGCCATATTCAGCATGTGGTTCAACTGTTCCTTAAATCAGTTCTTAAAACATTTCAGGAGTACGGACTCCATAAAAGCTGAACCGTTAACTTCCAATGAATCAGCCTGTTCTAAAAAATGTTAATGAATTGGTGTTTTCCTTCAACTTCTTAAACACTTCCTAAGTTCAGTCATTAGATACCTATGTAGGTTTCCAAACACACATATCCTACCAAAACGCAAATTAGAAAGTAGTGGATGTGCTATGCAGAGACAGCATTTGATAGTTTCCACAAAAGTTCATGAATTGCCGAAAATTCGAAGAATTAGTCAAGTGAGCAAGGCATGGATAACTCTGAATCAGAAAGTAAGAATACAATATGCTGGGCATGTATTAGGACCTGATGATTGTGTGATTATCAAGTTTTATTACATGCTCAACATGCATTGTGTTCTGGTGTGAAACACAATGTCTAGGTAAGTATTGGTGTGGTGTGATGTAAATGATGAAGAGTGATGATTGTGATATGAGTGTTTGTTAGTGTATTTTCTCTCTATCTGAGTGTGTTGTATTCCATTGGTAAACTCATCATTCTTCATTGGTGCCGAGACCCGGGTTACATATTTTAACTACACTCTGTGCTGCTGTGGTGTAGAAAATTTATATTATGTTTATACAGTGTGTTATTTAACTAAATAAGTTATCGAAATCTGTACGTAAATACTAAAATTGCGTGTTAGGCAAATCTTTCAAAAAGCAGCATTCCCTTGCAAAGAATTCTAGCACTCTTTAGTTAGTTAGTTAGTTAGTTAGTAATAGTTTATTCGTCCAAACACAAACAAATCATTCAGAATCCTGGGGCGGACACGACAAATCTTACAAAAAGCAGCATTCCCTTCCAAAGAATTCTGACATTCCTTTGGGAAATCTTTCAAAAACAGCAATTCCCTTCCAATCCAAAGAATTCTGCCACTCTTTAGGCAAATCTTTCAAAGCTTAAATAGATCCCAATCGGAAGCAGATATTCATGCTGGTGGAACAGTCAAGCACTTAGGGGCCGTCCATAAACGACATCGTTCCAAAATCCCGATTTTTCGGACTCCCCTCCCCTCAAAATCGTCTTGCGTCGTTTCTGCGGACCCCCTCCCCCCTAGGCGTCATCGTTTTCTGTTTACCCCCCCCCCCGATAAAAGTGCAGTACATGTAGTACTGTCATGTTTTCTTGTTGCCATACTGTACAATGAATTGAATAGATCCCTTCAGCCACTCTGCGAAGCTTTTCAGAATGTAGAAATCTTTGACAGAATGTACCTAAATCGAAAATAATACGTTCAAAGTTCCCTAAAATTCCGAAAAAAGCGACGTCGTTTTCTGCTAACCCCCTCTCTCTCCTGGTGCGTCGTCTATCGTCGCATTTCAGCCAACCCCCCTCCCCCCTCTGGAACGACGTCGTTTATGGACGGCCCCTTAATGGCATATAGGTAACGGTACCATATATTATGCTGTGCAGGTAGGTACCTAAGATAGTTTGGGAACTCTGCCCATGTACTGCCAAATTTGGTACATATGTTCACTACGGAAGAGCGTGTTTGAATAAGAAACATGGAAAAAATGAAGAAACAGTGGGTGACTTGTTTAGGTATGAACCTTCAACCAGAAACACGGATCTACCACCTGTTACTGATCAAGAACAGATGTTTAACTACAGCGTGTCTAAAAAAATGATCACATTTCTTTTTACTGCCATTTCCGCAAATTTTGACCAAATAGGCTGAAATTTGGACCATAGGTGCCAAAAGTCGGGCAATTTTATGTGTTAAAGTTTGGTGCACTAGGCTTGACTCAATCCCGAGAAATTTCAAAAAAAGTGAAATTTGGTAATTTCAATAGTGAAAGGCGGTCACCGAAAAATGAATACATACCGATTCCTGGGAATTTTTAGAAATACCGATACCGGGTATACCGATTAATTTTACAATACCTGGATTCGGTAATTTCATAGAGTTTACACTGAAAAATGGACTGTTATTTAATACGAGCCTATGTTCTGTACCGTACATTATGCGCTCACAGACGCTGATGAATTTCTACGTATACACTATGATTGAATTACTGTGCAACAACCAACCACACATTGTAGGACATGCCAACAAATATGGTAGACGCTTTCTGAGGGTGAGGACCCCGGACCGACCGACTAAAGATGGGTTCACATAGTCGGTTGGCGTCGGCAACGCCATCGGCATTCGGCAAAATATCGGGGCCGAGCGTCGGCATAGCGGTGGAGAAAGACTGGGTTAAAACGCAATTCACATAGTCTCTTGTCGGCATCTGGAACCGGCCGGCCTATCCTGATAAAGTACGGTATTTTGACGGCTCAAAAGTCTACACTACGTCGTTTGGCACGCTTGCAAGTCCTACAGCGGTCATGAGCAGATTCCGACGGAAGACTTGAGGGGGCTGATTGAATCGGAAATCGTAGCTCGACAGCTCAGACATGTTGCTCGCTTGATGGCCGATCCCACTCGTAAGAAACGGCAGCAAACGACAAAAAACAGTCGAACAGCGCAGACCGTATGACACAGCAGAAATCAGCAGAGGAAAGTGGCCCTGTGTTCATCAAATGGGGTGGACGTGGACTTGCAAACACCTGCACGATCGACAACGTGCTAATGGCGCTGTCCTGTCATTTGCATGACAGCCCTGACTTCGTCGATCTGCTCACCAACCCAAACGGAATTGGAATAGAAGACCAAAAAGACCGAACACTGCTTACACTTATCCACTTCTTGAAACGTAAAGATGCCGTTGGTGCAAAGCAGTTTATTGTCCAGCAGTTGTGCAATGACGCATCGCAGGTACGTACGTACGTAATTTTAGAATTGTCATGTCGGTGTATAAAACGACTCGCGAATTGTTGCAGAACTTGGATTCTTCCGCTGGCACAAATAGACTTAGAAGGAAACGAGAACCAACGGCTCATAAAGTATTTCCAGTACTGTTGGGTTGGCAGTGAGCACACCTTCTGTCAATACTCGGATTGTCCGTCTTCTGCTGGCCAGGAACGAATTACTGAAATAAAAGAATGATTCTGGAAAAGTAAGTTTAGCAGATTTGAAGCGCTCTCAACTTGCTGTAACGTTTAATACTGTAGAGAACAACCAGGCCGCAGTTTTGAAGGTCAGATTAGGAGCTTGTTCAATCGTCATCAAGAATTCTTGCCGTTTTGTGGTGAGCGTTACACTGCAGCGTGCAGCCCGAAAGCTGGTGCATCGGTTCGATCTCTTGATGGGTACTATTCTAACGTTTGTATTGAACATGCAAACCGGTGCGTCCTTACAGAGTTAATTACTGCGCTTCACAGCGAGAGCGAGTCTACCTTGCCTTTACCCGAGCCAAGCAAATTCAAAAACAGAGAACAGAGGCTGATCCTACCACCCTTTCCCAGCTTCAAACCCCCATGGTCCGTGGATGTTTCCGATGGACATACGAACTGGGGGGGGGGGTAAATTAGAGGATTATGCTTTCGCAGACTCCCGAACAGACTGCGCCACATTGGTAGCAGATACAATCACTACAAATTGGTTGCAATCACTATGCACCGACCCCGTCATTTCACTGCCGTCATAAAACGTCCGGATGGGGTCTACTATTTTGACGGATTGGCGAGCTCTCTGAGAAAAGTGCAAATCGGTGATTCCAGTTCATTGCCGCCTGAGATTCAGCGTATGGCTCCTCAATTTGCTCTCTACTTTCTGGTCCCTGAACCAAACAATTATGACAAAGGGGAGTTTGAAACTTGGAGCCCTCAGTGTGGCAGCCATTGTTAGGAGCAGCGCTCGGCCGAATCTTAGGTCCGATTCCGATACTAGTTCTTGCTTTTGTCTGAAATGCATGTTTAAGTGAAGTTTTCTTTTGAATTCTGTTGAAAAATGGCGGCAGCATGGCCATCACCTGTCTGCTCCCATAGGGAGGGTTAGCCAGTAAAAGAACCGTCAAAGTGCAAAACAGAAAAAGCGGACAGAAAAACACCCGAGAACGTTGAGAAATTATTGTTCTAGAAGTATAATTTCGGTGCTTTGAATTTATTAAAATCAGTCAAAAAAGGTTTAGTTTCGGTTGCACATACGGCACGGTACGGCATATTGGTGCAGCATTACGAATCCTTCGCTAAAGATAACGTGAGTAACAAACTGCAAGTACAAATTAATCCACCGGCATGTGAAGTCCGTACACTCGAGTCATGTCATTGTCGTTTTGGTCTGCGTCTCAACCGTCTCTCGCTAGTTCTCCAGCAACGCTGATCAGCTTGCGGTTTAAGCCTCAGGTGACCCGGGCAATCAAATCAATCTGCGGGGAAAAGGGGAGTAGGTATGGAGCCGGACTGATCTTGTAGCTGCAGCTAGCAGACGTTGATCCTGGTGCTCAGACAGTAGCTTGAGAGTAAATGATAGCAACTCTCCAAACAAACTGTTTCTTTGGGAGACCCCATCAAGGCACTCCAAATAAATGCACACCCGCTTCAGTCGGATAATACGCAGATCTGATGCAATCGAACGCATAACTTTATTCTTCTTCCTTCTTCTTCGA
Organism: Sabatieria punctata; assembly: GCA_030248155.1. Lineage (NCBI taxonomy): Eukaryota > Metazoa > Nematoda > Chromadorea > Araeolaimida > Comesomatidae > Sabatieria > Sabatieria punctata. The sequence continues at coordinate 8,051 of JASANB010000888.1, read as the reverse complement.
CAGTTTTGGCAACGTTCGGCAGCGAAACTGGTTGTCAGCATCGGGGACAGTTATCTTCGACCGTGGCAGAATACGCAAGTTGCCGTAGGGAAGAAATAACACATTGTTCACTCAAAACACTGCAGTGGTATATTCATTCGTCAGGGGAAGGAGAAGAATCTTTCTTTAACTTCAAACAATCAGGAGAAGGTGGGAAGGCAATCGAGCAAATAAAACAGTGGCATATCGGTGGCAGAGAGCACCACAACTAACAACAGTAGAGTTAGACATAACTAAACTCGTTTCACACACACTTTATTTCTTTTTACACTTACTTTTTATTTAAAAACAAAAATAAAACAAACACTCTACGTGCGTGAAGCGTCGAGCGTAAATTGCAGTTGCCGTTCTTTAAAAAAACACGCTGCCGCTTTTTCCCTGTGCTGGGCACTCACCCCGCGCGCCTGGCTACATGAATGAATGATGATGATTAGAGATGGAACCGTAAAGAAAAATACCGGATAGCGGATAGTTTTTCAGAATACCGGATACCGGATAATACCGGATAGTAATGATGATCAAGTTTTAAGGAAATACAGTGATTTTCAGGCTAGAAATATAGGGTAGGCCGGGGTAATTCGGCACAGGGGGGAATTCGGCACAAAATTTTTTATTGGATAATTGCGTTCGAACGAATGCAGCTAGATGAACGGTTAATGCAGTTATTTAATGCGTATTGTGTGCTGATATAATGTATAAAATATTAACTCTATCTGCTTAATCAATCGTGAGCTACAGGTCATTGTTTGACACCAACTCAAAAAATCCGATTTTTGAAGCTGAATAAACCTAAAACTACATTAGCTCGGACGGATTAAAAATCTGCAATTAGGTTGGTTTCCTTCAAATATTATTCACTGAAAATTTCACTAAAATCGGTGCAGTAGTTTTTGAGAACCGACGACCCGCTTTCGGGGGCAAAATGGCACAAGTAGACACGCAGGTTTTCGCATCATTTTGGAATGGAAAAGCTGTTGATTACGGTAGTTGAAGTCAGTTTTCCCGCAAAAAATCGGTTTTTTTCAAAACTTTCGTTCAAAAACGGTTATTTTTGCTTAGTTTATGTATTTTAAGCATCACCATGCTGATTTACACAGTAACCAGTTATTTTACGTTAATTAATTAACTAATTAATAATTTTAATTAATTAATCAAAAATTGTTAATCAACTGCAAATTGCTTATTTTCTTGGTGCGTAAGCCTTTAGCAGTGTTAATAGAATGAAAACATTGACATTTTTTACACGGAGGCCCGATTTAGCATATGTTTGTGTGTATGCAAATTATGCATTTATTCAACCACTGTTACACATACAAAGTAGGTTTTCTGCTTGAAGCAAAAGCTAGAAACCTTCAAACAAGAGCTCCATGAAAGTATAACGCTAGAACTCTGCCTTTTTCGATTGCCAAGTAGAAAAAACCAACTTATGTGGGGATCATATTATCTCAACGTTTAGAAAGCTGTAAAAGCCACTACAACTGTACAATGCTGGCAAAAATTGTACTACAGGCTCAGATGAAGTGGCTCTAATCGTAACTTTCCTTAAGATGGGGCTGTTAGGCTTCAAAACCAAATTTTCCGCGTTGTGCCGAATTGCCCCACCGGTGGGGTAATTCGGCACATGAATAAAATCGAAAAGGAATCGCTCGCCATTCGTTGTAGAATGGTCGGAATGGCTTCAAACCTTTTGCACAGTGTAACTAAGAAAAATTGAAAAATTCCGGACCGAAAATCAGGTTACTGCTGCTAAGTTGGGCCGAGATATTTTTGAAAAACTGAAAATGGTGTGCCGAATTACCCCGGCTTACCCTACTTTTTCGATATTTTCAAGTAGAGTGCGAACTGGTATTGGCAAAACTGACTTTTAGGGGTCCCTAATGAGAGCGTATATCTCAGGATCTAAGCAGAGCACATTAATGAAAATTTCAGCAATCTTTTAAAAATTTATTGATCTTTCATTTAAAAAAGGATTCATTCAAATCCGTTGAGATTTACAATTGCTACAGCGGTGGCAAAACTGACTTTTAGGGGTCCCTAACAAAAATTCCAAAATTTCAAAGTCGTCCAAAATGGTCGTATCATACATCGTTTGAAAGCCCTTCGTCTGGCGAGTCTAATGATCATTACCTCAGTATAGGGCAGGCCCCGGGGGCCTGTTTTGCCAAATAAAAAGTACCCCTAAAGACGCATCAGTATAGGCATGCTCCGGACGGCCTGTTTTAAAAACATAAAATTACCTCTAGGGGACGCATCAGTATAGGGCACGCTCCGGAGGGCCTGTTTTAAAAATATAAAAATACCCATGGGGGACGCATCAGTATAGGACACGCTCCGGAGGGCCTGTTTTAAAAACATAAAAATACCCCTAGGGGGACGCATCAGTATAGGCACGCTCCGGAGGGCCTGTTTTAAAAATATAAAAATACCCCTAGAGACGCATCAGTACGGGGCACGCTCAAGAGGGCCTGTTTTCCAAATATAAAAATACCCCTAGGGGTGCGCATCAGTATAGGGCACGTTCCGGAGTCGTATAGTCATAAGAAAGTTAATTAACTAATATATAGTACATTTCTGACCTTCCCTGATTCCCCCCCCCCAGCTACACCTAACCCAAAGTCAGTTTTGCCATTTCGGCTTACCGCTGTAGCAACTACAAATCTCAACGGATTTGAATGAATCCTTTTTTTAAATTAAAGATCAATAAATTCTTAAAAGATTGCTGAAATTTTCATTAATGATACTTTTAACGTTCATAATTCAAAATTCTGCTGTCCGTTCATGTTTCGTAATTATTTCTGAGTAGGTAGTTTTATGACTCCAACCGTTTACTGTGCGTTGCATGGTGTTGGTTATTAATCCGGAGTAAAAGTACAGTACATATTAATGTGCTCTGCTTAGATCCTGAGATATACGCCCTCATTAGGGACCCCTAAAAGTCAGTTAAGCCCTGGTATTGGGTATTGGGTGTATTGGGGTGTTTTCCAGGTATTGGGTATTGGGTATTGGGGTTTTTACCCCCCAATACCCAATACTAAATTGGACAATTAAAAATAGGAGAAAAATTGATCTGAAAAGATCGAAACAGTTGATCGATGATTCGATTTATTAAGCTGTTTTCGTGTTAAGGAGGCGTTCATAAACGACGTCGTTCCAAAACCCCGATTTTTCGGAGCCCCCTCCCCCAAAATCGCCTTGCGTCGTTTCTAGGCGACCCCTCCCCCTAAGACGACGTCATTCTCGGTTTACCCGCCCCCCTATAAAAGTGCAGTACATACAGAACTGTAATGTTTTCTTGTGAGCTAGTAGTTTGGAAAAGTTCCAGTTAGTAAAAAATCGCCGGAAGTAAGAAACACGACTGAACTACGAAATATTATGTATCAAAAGTGTTAATTTCTGCTAATTTTACGCCTAAAACGGCTTCTAAATGCTTTCTGAAAGGCTAATTTTTCAAAATTTTGTCGCCTTGCTTGGGCAGCGGGGCCCAACCAGCCTCTTAAAAATTTTAATTGCAGTGCCAAAAATCTTGTGTACACAGCTAGAATGTACCTGTTCACTAAAATGAAATTTTTGGTCCAGCTACGCAAGTATTGGGTATTGGGGGTCTCAGGTATTGGTATTGGGGTATTGGGTTTTTTAGGTATTGTTCGCACTCTACTTTCAACAGGATATGACCAAGAATGTATTTGATGTGACTGATCATACATGCACTAGGGGGGTTTGGGGGGTTACTCCCCCCAGCTGGAAAGGCCAAACCCCCCCTCACCCCCCCCCCCCGAGACAGGTAAAGGGACCCCCCAAAATACAAGTACTAGTGGTGGCTCCAGTATTAACAAACTGGGTCAGAAATCACTAATTTTTAGCCTAAAATTCACTTGAAAAGCCTTTGGAAACCGAATTTGGCGCTTCCACTGCTGATATTTAAGAGAAATCGGTGTTTTTGGAAGCCCTTTTTGTCATTTTTTGTTTGTTTTTAGCTCTAAAAAGCTATTTGGCAGCTTAAAATTGCGATTTTTAGCATCCTTACTGAAAAAAACGTGCTAAAAACGCATTTCCAGGCGTTCTGGGGCTTTTTGAAATTTTGGACCCCACCTCTGGACGAAACCCCCCTCGACCCCCAGCTGAGGAAAACCCCCCTACCCCCAGGTCGGCCCGGAGCTGTTACATGTATGTGACTGATATAACGTTGAATCAGCTACAGTATATTTTCTAGGTAATAGGCTGCAGTTAAGTCCGAAAATCTGCATGCGAAACCAAAAATCCGCTCGAAAACTGGAAAAATTGTCATGAAAATGCTATTTTTGGCTATCCGGTATTATCCGGTATCCAAAATATACCGGATACCGGATAGTGTTTTAGAGCGAAAAAATGCAGATTATCCGGTAAATACCGGATTACGGTTGCATCTCTAATGATGATGACCCAACTTTGCTTGAATATTATATATTATATTGAGCCGAAAATAAACTAAAAAGCTACCAGATTTTAGCCAAATCGAAGACAACAGCGTTCGAGAATTGTCCGGCTTAGAACGACCGGCTCTCAGAGGAAGTGAGAGCGGAGACAGACAGACAGATTGTGGTGGTAGTTAGCAGTGCAGGATGTAGCAGAGAGAGGGAGTAAAGGAATGAGTGTAGAGTCGGGTGCAGCAGAGCAGTGGCTGCATCTGAAGCTGAAGAAGCCGAAGTCTGCTCCGGCCGAAGGAATGCCGCCCTCCTCGTTCGTTTCGCCGCAGACTGACATTCTTCCTGACGACGCCAAGGAGGGTCTGTTCAACGTACGAGCGTTGTCGCTGCTGGCTCTTTGGTACTTCTTCAGTTTCTGCACACTCTTCCTCAACAAGTACATACTCAGCTTTCTACAGGGAGAGCCCACCTTACTAGGTATGTATGTCTACGGCCTTTTTTAGGCACTTCATATTATGTTGTTTTGTTTGTTTATGAGTTCCACTGTCCTTTCGGACAGCTCAGGACACCCCTCGCTCTTTTCAGAGCCCTTCAGTGGGGTAGCCCTGTCTACAAACGGCGTGTTCCACTTTCCTCCATTCCACTTTCCTCCGTTCCAGTTTCCTCCTTTCCACTTTCCTCCGTTCCACTTTCCTCCGCCCATATTCCACTTTCCTCCGTTTTGAAATTTTAGCATTATCTAACGAGTTTTGGCTCCTATACTAATTATAACTGCATAGGGACATAGTTTAGCGAATCGTAGGCTTTATCGAATTGGAGTCTCACAAATACATCACTAGGCCGGCACAGTTGGTGTAGTGGTTTAGGCCGCATGGCGTCTGTGCGCGTGTTCGTAGGCTCATGTTCTCGGCGCGGCAAGTTTCTTTTTCTTGCCGCAAAGAGTTGGTCATCGGCTCGGCGCAAAGCTCCACCCAGGCCACCGAAAGCTGGTGACAGTGAGTAGGTAAAATGGGAACCGACTGGATCTGCCGTTGCACCAAAGCCGCTCCACAAAGCAACCGCTCACACAACTATGCTGGGAGCCCTCTGGAATATGGGGCACCGGCGGCCGTCGGGAGCTGTCAGCATCATGGCATCGACACGCCGGCCGCCCTCCTGGTGACCGGCGCCCATCAGCATGGCTAGGAGTGGCTGGCAGTGAAAGGAGGGCAACGTCCGAGATTAACAAAACAATAAACTCAAAATAACAACTTAAATATGTAAACAAACCTCCGTTTTAGCCATAAACTAAATCTCTAAACAAAACAACAGCTCAATGACCCTCAGCCCCAGACATACATAATTACCCATTGTCCCAACAGGTTAGTTGACGTAACAATATTAGCCCTAAGCTACTGGCCAGCTCATGGATCGTTAATCCGCTCCTATTTACACCTTCATATAACAGTCAGGCACTTAACGCCGTTTATGGTACCGGTACCGGTAACAACGCGAAGGTGGGGGTACCATATATGGTGTCGGTACCATAAATGTGTTAAGTGCCTGACTGTATAAGGCCAACAAAGAGAGCCGAGAAGCAGAAAATCCTCCCCTCTATTGGCAAAGATTACGCACTCATATAGCAGCACTGAACATACTTGTACACACTCTTAAATCTGCTAAACACTTATACCGTCTCATATAGGTCCGAAAGCTGATTTTAGGCAAATGAGAACAAAAACTCGTTAGATAATGCTAAAATTTGAAAACGGAGGAAAGTGGAATATGGGCAGCCTGCAGACTGGCGGTTCCGGTTCCGGTCCGGTTCCGGTGAAAAAGGGTACCGGAACCGGAACTTTTTCATTCACTATTTTCGATGGATATTCAGTTACATCAAGTATTATTGCGTCTGTTTAATAAAGTGCACAGCTCAGTGGGGGCAGTAGAATTTGCATGAATTGGGAGAAATTATGCAGTTTTCCATGTTATGCATCATTAGAAGTGCCACTAAAGACAATTTTCGGTGAAATTATGCAGTTACAGGCAGCGTTTAGAGCTGTATTGTCGTTTTCGAACAGGTTTCTCAACTGACTTAAAGTGCAAAAGTGGAAAATTTGTTGTAAGTATCTGTACTAGCATGCTGGACCCATTTAAGACGATTTTCAAAAAAAAATTTTTTTTTAATTTTTAAAAAAAAAGCAAAAATTTTTGGCCTTCAAAAAAATTTAACAACTGTGCCTTTAAGGCAGCTAAAAACATCTCCGAAGGTGACAGATCAAAGCTGAAACCTGAAAATGTTGAAAAGCTTCTCTTTCTGAAGTACAATTTGCGTGCTCTTGACTACTGTTATTGAAAAGTCTGTATTCTGTTGTTGATTTGAACTTCTGCTGATGTTTATAACAGGAATTTGTACACGACGTGCCTATAAATACGTTTCTATAAATTTTGGACCAAATATTGAAAAAGTTCCGGTTCCGGTTCCGGTTCCGGCCGGAACTGGGTGGTTCCGGTTCCGGTTCCGGCGAAAATTTTGGTTCCGGTCGATCGCTAGGCAGAGGAAAGTGGAATGGAGGAAAGTGGAAAGGAGGAAAGTGGAACGGAGGAAACTGGAATGGAGGAAAGTGAACAAACCCTACAAACAACCCTCCCCTTTGCTGTCATTAGGTCAACGGCATACATCATACATGTACTAGGGGGTTTGGGAATACCCCGTAGCTGGAAAGGCCAAACCTCTCACCCTGGGAGAAGTTTAGAAACCCCCGACTCGAAAATGCAAGTACTAGTAGCAGCTGTAGTACTAACAAACTGGTTGAGAAATGACAAATTTTTAGCTTGAGATTCGCTTGGAAAGCAAAATTTGCCGTTTCCGCTGCTGATGCTTTAAGAGAAATCGGTGTTTTTGGAAGCCTTTTTATCGTTTTTTGCTTGTTTTAGCTCTAAGACGCTATTTGGCGGCTTAAAATAGCGCCTTTTAGACTCCTTACTGAGAAAAACGCGCTAAAAACGCATTTCCAGGCGTATTGGAGCTTTTTGAAAATTTGCAAAATATGCCTCTAGGCGAAACTCCCCGCGACCCCCACCTGACGGCAAACGCCCCTTTCCCCGGGTCGGCCAGGACCTGTTACACGTATGGTTCATATACGGTCGGGGACCATCCGAGACCGGCACAGCCAACCCAACTTGCGCACAAAGTCACATAATGAATAAAATTATATATTGGCTGCCATTTTCACTTCACCCTCTGCTTGCACTAATTGAAAGGCTCTGAAAAGAGCGCGGAGTGCCCTGAGCTGTCCGAGAGAACAGACCCTGGAACTTTATAAACAAACAAACAAACGAACGAACCGATATATCAAGACGGAATGGTGTGGTCCCCAGTTCCGTCTTTTCTCATTTACAATCGTTATGTAATAGAATTGGGTTAGAATCATAAGCAGACATGGGCAAAGGGGGATGAGGGGTTGACCCCTGCGGCTCAGACTTGTATAGAAAATTTTAGTAATATTAAAGTAAAAAATAATTATTAATAATATATATATTATTTTATTTATTTTATATTTTTAATAGTATTGTATTAATCTATTTGTTATTATTTATTTATTTTAATGCTTTTATTATAAGTATAGTGTT